>JAVCKT010013305.1:0-23664 GCA_032273925.1 Rhynchotus rufescens
AGGCAGGTGTTGATCATCCATAATTATCAGGTCATCAAGATCCTACAGAGGGGAGTAGGTGAGGAAGCTCAGATGTGGGACATGGAGGAGAGAATAATCATTGTGAGGCTCTAAAACATGTGATCACTAGTCTAAAAAATTGGAAAGATATTAATTTAATGGATGATGCTTGTTGTATTTTGTACTGTCTCAAGAAAGCTCTTGTTAGTTCCTCTGTGTACAATCTTCCTGGTATCTAACTGCTGGTTAGGCTACTTCAGATCCATGTTCATGGTACTGGTAAGTTTGAGGGTGTAAGAACGTGAATGTTAGAGAATCACTTTTGTCTTGAGATGAAATAACCTTTTCTTTCTACAAGATCTCATTGATCTTTGTCACCTTATTGCTACACTTTTGTGTCCTTGTTTCTTACAAGTCAATAACTTTCAAAATATTTTAATGTGGCTAGGCAGTGTGCACTATTAAGATGGAAGGCTAGACAAATAAATCTGTCCTCTATAGCTAAGGAAAGTAACGGTAGCAAAGGTATGAGTATATCACTCTGCAACGCCATCACTAACCTCTCTGTTTGTCCTTCCTGGTGAGTATTCTTCTACCTTTCACTTTGTCACAAGCAGGCACTCGTGAGATGTATGACACACCAAGTTTTGAGCTGAATCCCAAACATGAATCCTGCCATGAATCCCACCAAGTCTTGGGCTGAATCCCAAACGTGCGTTTTCTTTTACAATTACAATCTTGGAACAAGCTGAAAGTCTTAAACATCATTATTTTAGTATAAAAGCTCTTCATTCCCTTAAAAGTTTGTTTCTCTTCAAACATCATTTGCTATCAGCTATTTGTATCTTATTCTTTTACAATAATTCATTTAAGGCTGAAAACAATAAAGAATAAATGCTGCTTGTGCCATTATTTTATTAACAGATTTATTATTACTAGACACTTATCTACATGTGTTTCAGTATATTATTGACTTTTCTATCATTGCAATTTCTAAGAATAGAATGATTTTTCTGTCTCATCATTGTATCTCATGTTTTAGGTTTCTTAGGTTTAGAAGTACATTATATGATCTATCTGCGTGCTTTCTTGTGTTGTGCTTGCATAAGGCTTTCCTCTGTAGGTCAGATTTCTAGCTTACTGTCTCTTACTAAGCCATATATCATTTTTATGTGGGCTTGCAGAGCCAAGTCTTAGATCCAAATTAGCTTGATGGAGTTTGATGGAAGGAAAATGGAATAAGGAGAAGTATATAGGCATGGAAGAGGGCATGTATAAAGTCTGATGTACTGTGGGAACATAACACCACTATGTAGTCATGATGCCTAGTGATTATAGAGCCTAGAGTTTCCTCTTCTAGCCCTGTTTTGTTTTGTGAGTTTCTTAAACTCCAACTGTGTGTTGCTGAAAGAAGCCTAAATGTTTCTTTTATGTCTCCCTTAGGACATAGATGGTATGGGAAAGGGCCCAAAAACCCGTGCATCCGTGATAGGTTTATGCTTAATACAAAGAAAGAAACAAGTCATGTTTATATTTAAGAATTCATGTTTACAGTCTTCTTAAATTGATGTTGAATATATTGTTGAATATATAGGTCATATGCTAGTAGTTAAAGCATACTAGCCCACTAGGTCGTCCGTACTTAATGGTGGTAGCACCCATAAATAGTTTTAATATGAAAAATCTAGGAAAAAAAAAATTACGTTTTGAGACACTTCTAGTCATTTAAATTTTCAAAGACATCCTAAGCCAAGCGCTATGTAATTATTTTGATATTTTTTCGTTATGTATCCGTAAGTCTTTTCATCATCTTGAATTTCCAGCTGTATCTCAAAAAGAAATGTTACTGCCATGTAAGCTTAGTGAAATATCTGAGAAGACCTCAATTTAGACTTGTTACAAACAACTACCTAGATAAATACCTGTTTATGAAAAAATTGACCAGGAGAAGTCTGGATAATGGAGAATGGAAAAGGTCCTACTCAAGTGGAGGAACACATGAATCCAGTGCTGCCTTTGTGTGCCTCTCCTCATTTCTAGTGCATACCACCATCTAGTGGGCCCTCAATATACTATGGAAAGGTATGCCTGGCTTTAAGGTAATTCGTTTTGATGTCCAGAACTCCCCCAGACAAACCTTGAAAGGGAACACCAGGAATGTAACACTTCCTACAGCACTACAGTCTACCAGAGTTAACATGCGATGTTGCAAGTGCTCTTTATCTTCACTAATACAGAGATGCCCCACCAGAACACCCAGAAGTAGAGGTAGAAGATCCGTATTCCGTAATCTCATTCTTCTCTTTATTTGGCACAGAGAGCCACTGAATCACTACATGCAATATTTACACAGACCGAGAGAATTGCCCTTAACAAACAGGTCTTCTGAAATTGGTTCTAATACCAGGTCAGGTACATAGTCAATCTGGGAAAAAATGACCTTATGTCTTTGCAATTGTACCTTGCAATAAATCTTCCTCAAAAACACTTCTGAGGTACTTAATGGGAGATCTTTTCACCAGGCAGTAAGGAGTGCAGTGTTTTAACCTTGGGTATGTAGTTACAACATTCAAGACAAGGAACCAGTTTAATAAAAACTGCATACTTAGAAATAATTTGAAGTTTATGAACTTAGTAGTTTCATAAGTTTTCTTTCACAGTAGATGTTTTCCTGGGCAGTATCTGTGGACTAAGCCTGATCTTGTATTCAGTAAAGCAGAGTTCCATTAGCACAGATGCTGAACGGTATGTTTAGAAGTCATAGCACAGAAGATGGGGACAAGAGAAGAAATGCAAACTAGATGCTGCATTTTTGTTTGAACGGATAAGTAATAGCTGCTGCTTGTCAATTCAGACTGCTACGAATGCTGGGAAACTCATCCAAGAGATGAGGAGAGAAGAGTGGCTAGAGGCATTGCCCCGCTATTGAATTAAGTTTTCCCTGCAGCACAGAAACAGGAGTCAGATGGGCAGGCAAAATTAACACTTGAATGGGCAGAACATATTGATCAATTCTTCTGTGTCATGAAATTCAGCAGAACTCTGAACAATAACTGGGGAGCAGAAAATAAAGGAAAGGAAAAGGAAGGAAAAGAGAGGAGGCAAATACACCACACACAACCAAGATGAAAGCCAGGTGGTGAATCTTCGTAGGCATCTGTAAGCCAGCTAAAGGTGACTTGTAAATCATGCTTCTGACAAGCTCAGGCTCTCTTCTGTAATATAGTGTGCTCCTGAAGCATGTTCACTAACAGTCTGGCTCAAGCAAATGAACAAACCATAAAATAAATAAAGACTCAGCAGCATAGATCTGTTTTCTTCTGTTTGGTTGCTATTCACAGTCTTGCCTATAACTGTTTGCCTGTGGGAATGAGGAGTTGCAGCTGGACATACCAGCATACCATACAGTGGTGATAATGGAAACCATAATGAATAGATCTTTCTTCTATGCTTTATCATTCAGTTTTCTGGAAAACTGTTTTGGAAAGAACTCATCTGTCAGGAGCATATGTATATTTCTGAAAACAACAAAACAATGTCTTCTACAAAAACACTGTTTTGAAATATGGTGAGTTTTTTTTTTTTTTTTAAGTAGCTTTAGTGCCTTCCAAGGTTTCAGACCCTTCAAAGGTGTTTCTGATTTGTCACCATCAGGATACCTGCCAGTGCAGGTGTATTAAAAGGTACTGTTTAGAATTAAGTGTTGTTATGACATTTCAGCCAGTGTTCCAAAGAAATTTTCTTTCTCTATGTATATCTTTTTCTCTCTCCTTTCAAAATATTTTTTTTCTTTTTTCATCAGTCTGCAAACCATTGAATGTCATGATGATACATTTAGTGTTGAAAACTATTCATATTAATAGCAATCAAAGTCAGTAATTTAGCCTTGTTTGAGCTCTTAGAAATTTCGTAGTGAAATGCTATTGCATATAATTAAAATAAAAACTTTGGATAGATGTAAGAGAATAATTACTAGAAAAGAGATAAATGAATCAGTAAAATTATCCTCATGAAAGTAATATAGAACATATTTTGTTTTTCTAAGGCAAATAACTCAAGAGAAGAAAATAAAGAAGTTGAATACTGGAGGGAATATGCAAAGATACTGACAGCGCTCATTAGTTTAGCTTATCGGGGCCAAAAAGGGGATCGTTAGGGGTGTACAATCACCTTCACAGTCAGGAAAATACTAGACACTGAGGAGGTCTGCAGTGCAGTGCAGACACTATAAATAATAAGAAGTGATGTCTGTAATTTAAAGTACAGGATTGAAATTGGAAATATAGCCTACATCCTCAGCTGTGAGGGTAATTAACCATTGCAAAACTTTGCTTAGGAAAATTATCCATTCTTCACCTATTCGATGAAATCACAAATTATTGGGCTCTGTACAGGAGTCACTAGATGGAATTCAATGGCCTGTTAGATAGGAGGTCTGATTAGATAGTCAAATCATACTTATTGACCTTAAAAATCAATAAAACATTTGTAAATTTAAACTCCAAGTATCATAAAGAAAATTAATCATCCCATTCTCTTTCATCTCTATGAGCCTGTGCTAATAACAAATATTCATACCAAGAAAATGTATTGGAGCAATGCAGTGGAAGACAGAACATTCCCTGTTTCTGCCCCTTCTTCTGCACCTCTCCATATGATCACAAGTCTGGGGCTTGTCATCCTATCCACTTATTAAAAATCCATTTCATTACAAATAAACTCCCAAGTGGTTTCTAGCTATGCCATAGCAAGACAGGAGGGAAAAAATGCTGTGTCCTTAATGCCTGCTGTACATTCAGTTCTTCCAGTCTATATTAGCTCAGAAAGCATATGGAGCTGTTGCGCTCTCGCAGTGGAGGCGAGGCTGGTGCCATCCTTCACTAGCCCAGTGCTGGTTTACTCTTCTGTTAGATAATTCTGCACTTTGTTCCTTGCGGGAGAGAGAGAGAGAGAGGAGATGCAAAGATCTTGAGCCTTGGAACAAGTTACCGAGAGAGGTTGTGGAGTCTCCTTTTCTGGAGAGGTTCAAAACCCGCTTGGATGCAGCCCTGTGCCCCGTGCTCTGGGTGGCCCTGCATGTGCAGGGGGGTTCGACTAGATGACCTCTAAAGGTCCCTTCCAACCTCAAGGATTTTATGATTATATGATCTTCAAACAGGAAAGAAACTGCCAATATTAGCTCCTGAGTAGTAACATAAAGATTGACCAAAAAGATTTTAAAACTTCAATGCCTCCTGGAAAATAATAACCTATTACAGTCATTGAAGTTAAATTATTGCAAAATACAGTTTATACAAGGAATGAATCCAGCACAGGAATGAGAAATATCTTGGTATCCTATCTGGAATGGTCATATAGCCTGCTAGAAAATGAGTATCTGTGATATTAGTCTTAATCTTGAAAGTTAAGATCTGTTTCTAACCTATTTATCCTGACAGCCAATTAGTTATTCTTCAGTGACTTCTTTTGCAAACTGTTTTGCTCTAATCTACTGATGAAAAATGCTAAGTGAAATCAAATTATTCACATTCTGCTAAGCCAGTGCTTCATACAAACCTGTGTCTTTTACTCACTAGAAATAAATTCTTCTGTTTAGACTTAGTTTACCACTATCAAATAGACTAAATCTATTCAGCCTGACTTTTAACATGCTTTCTCACCCTCAGCCCCAACTAGCCCATGATAATTGCATTGGACATACTGAAAAGGAACTTGAGTTTTGCACGTGAACTACTTGGACCTTCCAGTGACAGCCACATGCATCTCAAGCATTTGTCCATTTTTAAAAACAAGAAATATATATATATTATAGTTTTGACATAAAGCTTTTTTCTTTGCTTTTGACCACAGCTGCATGATACAAATGAGTCACTTGACAATTTAGATTAAAAAAAAAGTTTATAATAGCTGCAAAATAGTATTCAGACAGAGATGGTGGCAGTAAAAATGTTTTATCTTTCATCAGGGTGGTAAGACCCTAATTATTGAGCAACTACCAAAGACAAAATGTACTTTGAGGATAAAAACTGATTTTTTTTTTTTTTTTTTAGTTGCCAAGACTATAACAACCTTGCCAGTTTGTATTTGCTTTTAACTCAACATCACTATCACATTTTTTTTCATAAATATCCTAGTTTTTGATACGCTAAAACTCACCCCAGAGATAGCCTCTTTGATACAACTCACTAGAATGACACGTTTGATCCAGGTATAGATCTATTCTGTAGCAGTACGAAGACCAAGGACGGGTATGTTTGGAATGAACGTTTTCCCTGACTTTATCACCAGGTTTAATCAACCCTGGCAAACAAATGCCATCAGAAGGGGCCGCACCGAGGAGTCATTTTTGCATAACTCAGTGATGCTTTATTTAGAGAAAAGGAATAATGTCAGGTTTCTTCAGTTTCCATAACAACCAGGATAATTTTGATAATTCCCAGACACCTGAAGATTCTCATGCCTTGCAGAGCTGTGCTACCCAGCTGCTGCTTTGTCTCTAGTCAAATAGACACAGCAACACTGGTCAAGTTTTGCCGTGTTTGCAGCTGTCTTCCTTTCTTTTCTAAATCTTCCTTTCTTTCTTCTGTGTCTGCTGTGGTCTTGTGTCATCTTCAGTTAGTAGCATATAAGATATTTTGCCTTGCTACAGCTTTATTTCCAAGTGAATATAGGCTTACTATGTCTTAGGACACTTTGGACATTTGCTGTAGGTGTTTAAAGAGTGCTCAGGTTAATTTAATGTAAGATTTCATGATTCATGCAGTGTGTATATACACACATGCAGTAAGTGTATGGACAGAAATAGCTGATTAGCAATTTTTGGAACCATATGTTCTGGCTGGTTTTAGTCTGATCTGCTGCTGTTCTGGTGGCTGTCTAGCTGGTTGCACATGCAACAAGAACAGGAATAACCCTGCCTTGTCAGGGATTTAATTATTTTGTCATCTCTGCTTGGTTTTGAAGCTTACTGGAGCAAAGTATTATGGGCAGCCCAGCTGTCATCCTTATCACTGTAGCTCTGAATACTGTAGTCTTGATTCCCATTGTAATGCAATTAATCTTCTGCTTTGCACTAATGGATGAACAAGCATATTTACTGCAGCATAAAATCCTAATTATTTCCTGAACAGATGCATAAAGGGAATTTAAATTAATGGAAAGTGACAAATGTGATAAATATAGATTGTATCTTTAAATACTAACATTCTGCATTGCAAGCCTTTTTTTTCCCCCTTAGTATTTAGAGTTTTGAAATCTCTACAGAAAGTGTTCTGCTCTTGTAGCGACGCTGTCCCAGAGCTCCCCCTGAAAACAGTCTTGATCCGGAGGTCTGACTGAGTTGAGTTGCCTTCATCCAGCTTGCAGGGCCAGTCTCCCAGTCCAATACTGAAAATGCTCCTTTCATTCCAGCTCCATGGCTTTATATCAGTGCAGAATGTCCTATCCAGAAATGAGTGAAGTCATCATCCTCTCCCTATTAAACTGTCTTACAGTTTGACTTTTCATAGAAAAAAAGCAGAGCAGTTTTAAGTTTCGAGCCACTTATTGTGCAGTCAGACTTGATTTCAAGTTTTTCTTTGAAATTTTAAGGGGCAATTTGATTTATAGATCACAGCCAAGAGTATGATACACTTACACAATTTCAGGAATTGGGATTTTCAAGGAAAACATGCAAGATGGCCGTGACTGCTGTGTCCACAGTCTGATGGTTCTTTCAAATGCTGAGAAACTTCTGCTATATGCAAAATGGCTTTGCGGGTGTCATGCAGAATACAAACCAGTTAATTGGTTTGATTATAAAGTTCCATCAGTGTCAAATGCTTTAAAATCACTACAAAATAAATAAGTTTTCTAAAAGACCTACTTATCCGTTGTTTGCATTGGTAATGTGAATTTTAACAATATTTGTCGTATCCCTGGAGACAGTTAACCTAAAATTTCTTTGGTCTTCCAAGTCTTTCAAGGCCCGTTGCTGCCTGACCAACACATCTGCCACCTTAGGGACGCACAGCCATTTTCTCACATCTGGACAGAGATAAAACATCTTGTACTTCTCCAGATCCATCAAGATCTGACTTGGCTTAACAAAGCACCTCTTCTTTTATGTTAACTAGGTTCTGAAATCTTTTAAAGGCAAATAATATATTTATTCACTACTACATTTCAGCAAAACAGCACAAAGCCTTCTACTAAATGCACATTGGGAGCTATACACCAGCCTCACAGAACAAGGATAGGATCTGGTTTCTACAGCTGTACTGACGCTCTCGTAAGAACAGTATTTTTTTGTGAGAGTCATGGCTTGCTTTTTTTTCACATCATCTCTGTTAAGTTTCTTCTCTGCACCGATCCCTGTCTTCGTTCAGTCAGCCTAATGTAGCTTTTGAGATATCTATGACCCCAGAGTACTACATGTCTCTCCTGTCTCCCAGGATCCATATATTCTGTCTGTCTCTCTGGCTCCGTGTGTTGCCTTGAAACTCCCTTTCTGTATCGTGTTTGTCACCTCTCTGGCCTCGCGCCTTCGCTCTAGCAGCATTTCCACTCCATCCTGCCCACCGCCCTTACCAGCTCCTAACAACTCGCTTCTCAAGTGTGCATTAGATTCAGATATCAGTACAATGATGCAGCGGGGACTCCAAAAGTGCTGCAAATTAGATTCGAAGCAATATATTAAAATGAGCTCTCTCCCCCTCTCTCTCTCTCCTTACCAAGGGGGATATTATGAGAAACTAGGACAACTAAACATTTACCACTCCATGGAAATAATGTAACCAGCAGCAGAGCAAAGTGAGGCCAGATACAAAAGAAAATCAGTGTAGTGTACTAGGAGAATGAATAAGATAAAAACCTAGGGTTTAATCAGAATATATATAATTGACATAGAAGCTTGTTAAAGGCATTCAGGCTGTTACCTGTTAGCAGTTGACTTCTGCCCTTAAGTATGAGGTTTATATCCTTGTAAATTTATATCATGTCTTAGTTCTCATTATGCATGTAAATGTATAATTCTTTATTAATTCCATTTAAGCTCTTAACCTCAATTATATCCTGTGGCAAGGAGTTCCACAGGTTAATTATGCATCATATTTAAAAAATTTCTCCATTCATCAGCTTTATATTTATCTTTTGACAACTCTTTCTTTATGGCCCTATAACAATTTATGTAAGTTCCTAGAAATTGCCTTTCTTGCACTGCATCTCTGGATTTTTCTTCTTTTTTTCCCCTCTAGAAGAGAAAATTCTGTCAGTTTATCTCTTTTATTGTTTTAAATAGCAGCTGTAAAATAATTAAAACATGATAGCAATGTAAATTTTTTTTCCTTGGACTTCAAGACCATTGTCAGAACACCTCTCAATATTTGAGAAACAAAACTATCCTGAATGTCATCATAGAATAAAATGTTACTTTTTAAACAGACATTTTATGAATAGGAAATATCTGCATTCAAACTATTGTGCTTGTTAGCAAACTGGAAATTCTACTAGCATGTTTTTGTCAAGCCAAACCATCAAATGTCAAGCCAAAACCTCAAATTATGAATAAAATAGTGATACAAACTTTGCCCCTCAAAAGTCAATGCTATTACTACACATTTGGTCAGGTCATTTAAATGTATTTCTCAGACTAGATTTCGAATTCTTACCAAAATTTAATGCCGAAGATAAAATTGGAATGGAGAAGAAGTTTTCGGAAGTTGTGGGGTTTTTTTCCTTTGGCATTCTGAAGTATTATGTGTAACCATATACACAACCTGTCATTGTTCGCAGAATCATTGGCTGATACTCAATGTATTGGACATGCAGATTCTATGCAGAGAAAACCACTGTTGCCAAAATATCTTTTCAGTCTTCTATGTTTCTTAATTCTCATTCTCAGGAAAATCTTATCAAGGAAACATTTTGACAAATTTAATTAATTCAATTTTGCCTGACTAATGCATTCAAATTTCTTCTCCAAGGCTTTTCATATTATCTCTGCAATGTTATAGCTTGTGAAAGATTGTGATTGAACAAGCACAAGATTAGTCCAAAAAAGCTGTGTGTTTTATGACAGAGTTGTTCTATGTATTTCTTCAGACAAATATGTAGTTCCACTGGGCACAAAAGGAAAGCAGGAAACCTCAATTCCAGCTATCTGGCTTGGTTCCTTTTTAGAGCAAAATTTTGTAAAAGAAGGTATGGAATTTCACTTAGCCAAAGAAAATAGCAGGATCTGCTGGATGATTCATAGTATGTCATCATTAATATACCTCCCTGGAGCAACGGCGTCCCATCTTTAGGGTACTCTGTAACCGTGGGCGGGTAGATAGGGACAAATAAGGAGAGGTAGCTCTTGTGGCCTTCATTTATATGTGTAAGGGAATAGTCCTTCCTGACTTCTGAGCAGATCCCATTTGATCGGGAACCATGGCAAAAGTAAGCTTGGAAGCCTGGTCACCAGTCTGTCATTCCCATGATGAACACGTCAGAGAAGAATGTGAGTTCAGTTCTTCAGCCTTGCCAGCTCTAAAGTCAAATAAGTTTAGAGAAAGAGGAAAAAACGCACACTTTAAAAAATGAGCTAAGCCTCAAGTTTCATTAATACATTTTTTTCCTAGCACTACATAACTGGATTGTGTTTAATGAATATCTGGAAGAATTAAAATGGATGGACAGGCTAGTTCTTAATCTTTCTGTACAGCTATTCTCAGTTTCCAATAGTTATGGGTCACACAAAAATTCCAAGTAACTGTATTGAGAGATGTGATAACCTTTCTTTCACCTCTGTTCTTTGTATTTACACATGAAGTCTGAAATGTCACCAGAACTACAACTAGCAGTTATTTCTGCTCAAATCCTGCTTTTTTTTTTTTTTTAAAAAAAAGGTTTTTAAAGGGCTTTTAATGAACTCTCCCCACTCCCCCCAAAATCCCAGGTAATAAACTGATAAAGAATTTAATGTATCTTTAATAAATTGATAAAACTTAGAAAAGAGAGTTACGCCTGGCCTTCTCATAATGCCAAAATATTCTGAAGTAGTGTAATATCAGTGTTTCTATGTGAGATTGGTGGAAATGAAGGTGCAGGGAAGTCAGCTGCCCTCCCTACACTCAGCCTCAGGGACGATGATAAAGCTGGGAACAGGACCAAGTTTCCCAGTGCGTGATCAGTGTGACAATATTGCCTGCTTTCCTTAAATGCTCTGTAGTGCTCTCAGGCTTCTGATATTTAAGGAATGGAGGATTAGACCCTTCAGATGATAACTATATTTAGTAAAGACTGTTGGGAATGTTTTAGTTATTTTCTTTATGTAATCTCTCTCTCATCACTAACTGTAAGGAGTGGAGTTGTGCAGAAATGCAGTTTTCATATATGCAAGAAATTTGTTATGTTCAAGTTTTTCCTTCTGATTCTGTTAATATAAACTTTTAAATGGAGGTCACTACAACATTTAAAAACAGGAAAAAAAAATCCCATTCCAAAAATGTAAAATAGAGCATTTTCCACAGTGGATATTTATGGATATTTATTCTTATTTTTCCTTAAGAAAATACCACTTGAATTGACATATTCAGGTTGAAGATTTCTTCTTTTATCAAGGAAAAAAAAAAAAAAAACCCAACTTTTTTTCTAGAAGCATAAGGAAAATTATTTGACCCATTCTACTAAAGATTTTATATTTGAGATGTGGATGGAAAATTCATTAATTCGGAAGGTAAAATAAGGTCCAGTTAATTCTACCTTAGTATTTATATCCGTCCAGCCAAATGGGAGCGGTTTTTGTTCAGTCAAAGTCTAAAGAGAATTCAATGCTGCTTTAGCAAGTATGAGGTAACCAAAGTAAAGGAGTAGCTATTTGTACAGGCTGGTTTTCTGACCTGTGGGAGGACTGTTATTCAATTCACTAGGCAGCTACCAGTTACAATACTCTTAGTGGTTATAGCTGAATATTAGACAGACTTTATTCTACTCATGTGGCAAGTGGGTGCTCATGATAGCTGACAGAGGGAAAACTCTCATCAAGGGATATTCTTGGTGATGGTTTTGCTAGGAGCAAATTCAAAAGTTGCCATTAAAGAGTGCAGCATAACAAGAGTTGCCACAGTCAATGCAAAAACTGTAGAAGAAACCTGGTCATTTGAATCTCCTTTTGTGCTGGCCAGCTGTGCACCTGGTTCCATGGCTCTTATGTCTGGTCTTTGTAATAAATATGAGTGTATAGTAGAGCAGAATTTCAGAATGAATGGAAGAGCCTGCTGAAACAGGCTTTAAAACCATTAATATCTTCTGGAACAACTTTTCTTTTTTGTTTCAAAGACTGACATTAGGTCAAGTATATACTAAATGTCCTTTATTAGCCTTAACTGCCTTTTGAATTCATCTCCCCTGTGGATGACAGCTAAGAAAATAAGTTATTCATGTCAAAAGATGACTGCACTTGACAAGCAAAATCGGTAGCTTATTAATAATTAAAAATTATTTCTTTGTTCTGTTACTGATGGAATATTTAATCATTTGTTCAGTCAATACTAATGTCTCATTTATTATTCATTAAAGATAAATACTGTGTAATGCTTCTAGATTGAAATGTGTTACACCGAGATTATTAAGAGCACCCAGAGTTGATTTATTATTTAGAAATCGATTAAACTTTAGCACGAATTTAATGACTTAAGTAACCCTTCAGATTTTTTAAGTTAACAATAAGTTTTATTTAAAGATTGGTGTGTGAACCCATTCCACAATGGGGCAAAAGAAGCTCCCAAACCTAAGCCTAGCAATTAAACTGAGACTGGTCACAAGAGGGAGAAAAACATGGCTAATGCCAGTCCTGGCTCTCACCTCCGCAAGCACTTTCTTCTGTTTTTAATGGGAAGGCATGTCAGCCTGCCTGCTTTAGGTGCGTGCTGGGCTGTGTCGTGCTAACCTTGCCGCTGTTCATCCCTGTCCTCTGAGGAATAAGCAGACCCTCTGTCCCCACCCCTAATTTTACCCCGTTTCATGTTCAGCTACGTGGCTCTCTTGAAGCGCTCGTGGGGCGGCGGGCGGGCGTGTGCTGCACCGCTTCTTTATCTGTATCCTCAGGTGAAGCCAAAGATCAGGATGAGAGAGAGCAAGCTCTTCAAATCCCCTCGGTGGTAACTGACCCCCTGAGGAGTAGAAGGAGATGAGGTACTTTTTACTTCTCTGCAAGTGGACAGGCAGCCTAGCAGCAAAAGGTCTGCCGAGCTCTCTGAAAAAAGGGTTTCTAACCTTACTGGTAATATGTAACTATTAAGTGAAACTGGAGCAAGTTATAAAAATGGGAAGTCTCTGATTTTACAGCTCCCTGATTGCTAGGGCAAATACTGAGTCTGAAGCCTAGGTCAGAGAAGTGAATTTTTTTGAGGAGAGTAAGTCTTTTATTTGAGTTCACCAGGTAATGACTGTGACATCTGTTGAGTGTAACTTCAGATAAGAGGTCTCTGGCTGTCTCTGGTCTGTTACCCCAATTTTGAGGGGGGAAAAAACTGTTTACTATTTTTTAATAGATAAATAAAAATAACATGAAGTAATACAAGAAAACCTTAAGATGTTTCTTCACCATCTCCCTATAAGCTTATTGTTGAAAGCTTGGGTCTCTTTTCTTTCTCTCCACAAGGTTGGGGAGAGGTTCTTCTCTCCACTAGAAGAAATTCCTCTGCTCATTCTTCCCTCAAGGTTGGAGAGCAGCTTGAAAAATCTGGGGAGTGCAGCTACCCAGAACAACATAAGCTTTGCTCACAAGGTGCCCTGTGACTAATTCTGCAGATGGCAAAGCATAATTTCTGTAGAACCTTTGTGTCCTCTGCTCCTCCATGCTAAGCACATTGCTGAGAATCAGTTTGCAAGTGGAACTGGAGGGAACAGGGTGAAATTCAGTAAAAATGCAATTCACTGGTGGGCAGAGGGTGAAAGTGCTGGTCTGGGGCAGTCTTCATGGAAGATAAATTTGCTACTTATTATAAATGCAAAATATCTATCCAGCATATTCTTAAACACGTTGTAATTAACATTGCATTATATGTGCCACATCTCTATAATTAACTTCTTAATGTTATAATTATATAAACCAGCAGAAAATTAAATTGAGTGATTACAATATAATTAACCTAGGTAATCACATTAAAAAGAGACTCTTGAATAGATCAGGACCAAATCTTGTTTTTAAGTAAAGAGCTTAGACTGTCTTTTTGTTTCTAATAAAACCTAGAATTGTATCAGCTCCTTAATGACAAAACAATTTTTGTGTTCTAAAACTGTGTGTTGTTCCTGATATGTTCCTGATATGGTATATGAGAAAGAAAAAGAATCGTTAAAAAGATGAAGTTGGGAGCTTTAAAGTATGACATTTAAGTGGTTCTTAGTGAAGAATGCATAGCCAGCTGAAGTGAAGAAGGGGAGGAAAAGATTTAAAATAAATGAGTTATGGAAGAATACAGACTGTGTGCCATAGAAAATACTGGTGTCTTGAAAGCTTTGTGCTTCAAGGAACTCAACTTAAAAAGCATCAAGAGAAGCAAACGCTTTCCTCTGAAAGTGACTTTACTGGGTCTATTTATGGGCAGACTTCATGGATCAGGATCACTGAATAGATATTTGAAGAAATTTACAGTTGAACTTGTGACCGCTATGGTACCTGAAATTTATCCAAACTCTTTTATTTTTACAGATGGATTCATTTAATTTTTCCATGTCATTTTGGAGAGAGAGATGTGCTTTGTATCAGTTTATAATATCAGCTCACTAGCTAGAAGGCAAGGCTTTGTAGCTTGGTACTGATTGACATTTATTTTGCCTTTTCGTGAACTGTGAGTAGTGTAATTACATTTATATAAAAAAGGACTCAAATACATATTCTTAACATTCTTAAGAAACACAAAAAACTCATCATACTCTTGCATAATGGCCAAAAATAAATAAAAAAAAAAAATCAAATGATCTGCTTTCAGTTCCAGAGTTACATCAAACCTAGCATATTACGTATATACCTGCATCTCAAAGACACTATGAATAGGTCATGCAGCTAACTTCATATTGCTTTCAGACACCTCTGTGACTTCACCTTGATCTGAAAATTGTTTCTGGGCAAAGTGCTTACAGACCTGACAGACTCCTCTGTCTCTGATAAATGTTTTTACTAAGTATATTCCTTGTTTATTACTCTGCAAAATGACAGCTTCTTAAATGCTTTTTTTTTAATAATTTGCATTAGCTCTTGAACCTTGTTACACTGAGGAATATAAATTATTAGTTTTTACTTAAAACATCCCAAACTAATGCAGGGAATTTAGAAAAATACAGTGAAATAAGGCAAATGTTCCTTTTTTGTTTTCCCACAGTTTTGGTATTAGATCATACTCAAAGCTATAGTGAGGAATTGCCTGTGATATAACTGTTTTTCCTTCTTGTCTTTATCTTAATTATAAAAAGCATCTTCCGCTAACTGCGTAGGATTTTCAGTTTGGAAACTTCACATTTTTCTTGTCTATAACTATATTGATCCCTGTGCAGCTCAGAGTCCTTGCAATGATAGTTATAAATTCCATGAGAGAAACACAGGAGGCTGCCAGCACTTGCCTCAGCAGGAAAGACAGATGATCAGCAGCAAGTGCAAGGTTTGAGGTCTCAGAATTTGGTGGGTTTCTTTTTTTTTTATTTAGCAATTTCTTGGAGAGGAAACTATTACAGGCTTGGCTGTATGATGAAGTGTGGAGTATATTGAAAATAGAGTCTGCTGTTGGTTTAAACCATTAGAAGATGTTTCTCAGCTCAAGGGCAGGGCTTAAAATATACCAAGGCATGGAGAAAAATGATTCCAACTATCAATTTGTTTAAATATAGTGAATGATGTAGATCTGTAGTTATTTTATAGCATTATCCTTATGTATTCCTTTTCATTGACATTGACTAAGAGACCTGAGAAAAATATTCCACAGGGAGTCACTGGGGACTCAGTCCTGGATCTTTTTTCAACCTTAATCACAGATGAATCTGTTAGATGTCGTAAGACAATAGAACATACAGAATTTCACAGTATTGCCTACGGCAAACTTCTTTCTTTAAGTGTCATCATAATTCACTAGAAATTCTTGACCACAGTATGAAAGGGTCAGATCTTCCGAAGGCAGGGGAAAGCAGACCTTTCAGAAATGCACTTTTAGAAATATAATGAAGTCTCTATTCTCTCGCTTTCTCTGCTGTGATCAAACACTGTTATCTGCATATTATAACTAAGTCACTGAGAGACTATTCATTGCTGGGGAATAATCAGCTTGCAGAAATTTCTGTCTTTAAGATCAGGGGAAACCTTAACTAGGAAAAGAGATCATTACAAATGTATATATACTTTCTAACATCTGCACTGAATTTTCATTTACATTTCTGAAGGCCTTGTGGCCTGTGTCACCCACAGCTTGGATCACTGTCAAGTGAACTGAACATGTGCTGAGAAGCAACATCAGCAAGATGTCCCTGTTGTTGCTGTTGACTTGCTGGGTGACTTCAAATTTAATATGTAGGCCAATATTTTCAAAATTAGTCCCTTGCTGTGCATGCTTCAGTCCCTTCATGCCCTATTGGAGATACGTTTTAAATTAAATATTCTCTGGCTTGTGTGTTTTAGTCTGGTTCTTCCTTGTCCCATGCTATTGCTTCACACACAGGATCTCATTAAGGCACTCCCTGACTCTTCTGTGGGAAATCTGCCCCACGCCAAATGAGGTCTTTTCCTACCTGCTTGCTAGAGAAAGTGTCAGAATGTTGGGGGGCCTGGCTCGGGCTCAAATGCCAAAACTCTTGGGTTTGTGCGAATTCCTCGGATTTCCAGGGAATATTGTGCCCCGTCCTGCTCTGGGCAGTGCTGGTGAAGGGGAAGCTGAATTTCAGGATTTCAGCCATGCTCGTCTTCCTTCAGGGGCATCTGTGAGGTGAAAGCTCCTTTGAGGGGACTGATATCCCCCTCTTTTCCAGTTTGGGAAGAAATTTTGTGGAGAAAGTGGTCACTGCCTTTCAAGGGTATCAGAAGTGCAACAGTTGAACAGTGTCATCAAAATTGGGAGATATTATTATAGTTAACCATAACAAAAACTGCATTTCAGCAGCAAACCTTAATGTCCAGTAGCAGATGTCAGGGCCAGCCAGTCCTTTGAATGTCTGCCTCAGGTGATTTTAGGGAATCCTAGCTTTTTCCTTGACACCTGCAGGCTCGCAGTGTGAGGTTTTGTGGTAAAGCACTGCCAGTAGACAGGCCTCCCAAATCTCCACAACAGCCTCCGTCTCCAATAGCCTCTGTGGGGCTGTAGAAAGCCCATCTGTTCACTGAGTCTCTCAGTGATGAGGTTTTGTTTATAGTCTTCCTAAGGTAATAGGCTGGATATTACCCTTGTGTTTATGTTATTACACCAGGAGGGTGAAGTTGTAAATTTAGGCTCCGTTCTTTTGCAGTGTCAGTTGCAGGTAGTGTGATATTAAATGGTATCTAATTGCAAAATATATTCACCTTGAGGCTGGTCTGTGGGAACATGTCTTTTATAAATTAAAATATTCTCTCTCTCTCTTTTTTTTTTTTTTTGGTAAAATCACAGTTCACAGGATATCTACTTAGCAAAATGTTACAACTCACTGGAGGAAAAAAAAAACGTTATTTAACAGAAGCATTTTGCAGAGCCATGTTTGATTTAACTCTAGATCAGCAATTAATATTCTGATCGTGCCAATTACTTGCTCTTTGGATTACATATATAGTTTTCTTTCCTAGTGTCCACATCTCTCTCCTACAGATTTGACATTAGTAAAATTCAGGCAGGCTCAAGACAGTTACTTGTCATTTCCAACAGCATGAAATAAGCCTTTACTCTTCGTAACACACAAAAGAGTCCCATCAAAATTATTTGAAGGGTTGTTGTGAATAATAAAATGTATAAATATACACCTCTTAAGAGATCTCCTACAGTTATGAGAATCCCGTGCCAATTTAACCAAACTACTGAGACATTCAAGCAGAATTTGGGATATTTCCCTTAAACAAACTGTTATGGATCATTCATTGGTGATTTAGACTTAATTTGGGAATGAACATTATTCCAAGCAACTGCTTAAGGTTTTAAGAGGATTCTGAATGGTCGTTATTTTCCTATGCCTATTTTTCTCTAATAAAAGAAGGTTAGAGTTATTGCAGTTGAAATGAAATGTCTCTCGTGACATCAGTCTGTGGGTTTTCCCCCCCCCCTTTTTTTTTTTTGCATATTATACACTACTGATACCACTTCAGATGACAGCCTCTCTTTACAATATTGCTAATGTTGCCAAGGTCCAGTAAATGTTTTGGCTAAGTGCCAGCCTCTGTATTTCTTTCAGTAGGTGCTACCTGTAACAAGAAAATCCCCAGCTGGATTTGGGGGACACTTCTCTGCTTGGGGAACACAGCTCCTGTGGTTCAAAATTGTTAGTGCTTGTTGTTATGTGGATGAAGTGATGTAAAGGAGAAGGGTGAGAATCCCAGAGAACTTCAGGGCTTTTCTTTTTTTGCAAATAGTTTTGTTTTTTAGGATGTGAAGCTCTAGGCTATCTGTGTGAAGAAAATGCCAACAACTTTTGTAAAATCTTTCTTTTGAGTCATAAATTACCCCTGCCTGGCAATGTTGGGTCTCACCCAGCTCCTATTTAAATTGTCTCTAAGAGGTGCTTATCACTTCATGGCTTGGATTATGCTAGGATGATTTCACTATCAACTTGGGAACTATGTTCTTATTACTGCCCATCTGTAACTAGTCTGTTACCAAAGATCACATTGAACATATTTGTGAATTCCAAATTACTGAAGAAAATTAGAATGCCATAGGTATGTTCTGCCTTTGTTTTCTCCAAGGCTATCATCTGATTTTCTCACTTTCTATATGAATTTATTTTTGCTATTCCTATTTTGAAAAATAAGAATTTCTAAAATTACATAGGTAAAGGTCTGGAATAAAGAGTTGTTGAAATGAAGTGGACATGAATTTGAAATAAAAAGGAGAAAACCCTTATTTCTGTTATGCTTCAGGATTTAAGCCAGTATGAATGAACAGGAATTGTGGACTCTGTGGGTTGTTCTAGAGCTGCTTTCTCCAAGGTCTCTTGAATATTACTCTGAAACATGTTGCTTCCCACTGTGGTCAAAGCTTTTGATTGTCTGGAAAACTGATTGAATTCATTAGCAGGGTTTCTGATCAGACAGATCAACAGATCTCTTGCTGCTGAATTCAATGACAGCATGAGCAATTCAGATACTAAAATGTCCCAGTTGCTCCATTCTTTGAAACAGTACAGCTACACAGGTTCTCAATGCACAGATCTGTCTTTGGAGGGAAATTAAGGAGATGGAGGAGCACATAAAGTAACTCCACTAAGATTCCTAGTTAGGTCACATATAAATCTTATTTCTCTACTACTTTACACATTTGAACAATTTAGCTAACTTGTAAAAGACTAAGTGGAGACTGGATATAAAATATAGCTGTTCTACCTGGCAAGATCTTAAATTCTATGTAGAGGTAGACTACATATGGCAAAAGAGCAGATAATTTAACCTACACACTTTATGAAACTGTGTCTCAAATGGGATGAGAGAGAGATGGTGTCTTTTAAAAAAAAAATCTAGATACATCTTGAAAATCTGCTAAACAAAGCCACCAGAATTAAGGACAGAATTCAGAAATAATAATGAAATACAAAATAAACTATCTGTTTGCCTAGCAAGTCTTGACAGATTGTTACCTCCTGTCATTGTTGGGTAGTGGTGTATTGGCAACCCCAAATATCCCCCAAACCAGCCGAAACAGAAAGGCTTTAACCTTTCACTACCTGGTTAGAACTGCTGAGTGATTATCTAGGTATTAATATTATCATGAATGCAGACTATTTGACTTCTGCAGTCACCAATTTACATTGATACGATTTACAGTAGTTCCTAAATGACTGTTTGTGACAATGAAAGGTTTGTGGTTTTCAGTTGTTTACTACAGCTTGTAAATTATTTTTAATCCAGTGACTTACTGTTAGCATTAAGGAGCTTCCTGAGGTAATCAAATGAAGGCTCTTAGGCTTCAGTATAGTTTTATACCTGTCCTCTAGATTACAAGCAGGGGTGATCCTCAGGACTATGTAAGTAATTGATTTTAAATGGACAGGTTGTATGTGTATGCAATTGTGAATGAAGGAAAAGTTGTCTCACTCCTGGCATTCCTATGACCACTTCAAAGCTAGTTCAGGAAGATAAACTATCAGAAAAGAGTTTCTCTTTTTTTATGTATTTGGTGCATAAATTTAGCCCCCAAATTATCTATGCACAAAAGATAAATAATTACTGGTCTAAGACTACAGAATGCCAGAATCCATAAAGCAGGTTATATGAGCAAAAAACTAAGAAAACTGATGTGCTTGCAGAAATCATGCTCTGTTAAGAGATTACTTTCAAACAGGAAAAACAGCAAATAAATCATTGCGCTGATTTTTTTTTTTTTTTTTTTTTTTTTTTTTTGTGTGTGTGTGTGTTAATTAATAACACTCTTGGTTTTGCCAATAAGATAGCGTGTTAACACTTTCAGGTAAAAGGGACTTACAGCTGATACACAGGACTTCAATGGCAGAAAAAAGAATGGAATACTTAAGTGATCAGAGGTGTGAGGTGTTCCAGAAAGAAATTGAAGAAAAAAAAATCTATGTTTAGAACATCATAGTGAGGTAAAACTAAGACATTGTGGAGCCAAAGAATGAAATAATACTGAATTCAATGCCAGCTTCTAACCTCGACTCTTTTTTTTTAAATGTTATTTATAACATTGCCAAAACTTTCACATTACAGCCAAATAGTTTGCTTTACGTGAAACAGATTTTCCAAAGTATTATTTTTGTACTATATTTGCATAATTTTCTTACAAAAGCCATAAAATAAAATTCAAGTAGTAAGTTAATATAGAAAGACTTTTTTATTTCTTTCAATGGATTTTTTGAAGATATAATGAAATGATAATTATGCTTATTTGAAGATTTTTTATATGTTCTTTTGATGGTCAAAAATAATTTGCTCATTCATGATCTATTCAAAATGCCGGCCAGGTAATTATGAAAATAAGGTAAATAATAATGCAAAATGCTAATGCTAATTAGAAGCTGAAGTGGTAATGAATGATGGGTTATTTCTTATTATAAATATACTGAATTTTAAAAAAACCATATTTTTGTTTAATTATAAATATTTAAGACAAATACTATTCTGTATTTCCTTCTTAAATTAGCCACTGATCATAATAGAAATGAATTGTTCCTTATAAAGAGAGCTTATAAAAATCTCAATTATTTTTTTTCATGCAAAATATAATTGTTCAGGTTTCAAATGTCTTTTTTGTAACATTTCTGATGCTAAATCTTGAGGACCTGATGCATATGGAATATATTTCTGAAGGAATTTCAAATGCAATCAAGCTGAAATTTAAGATGGAGAGACTGCAGTAACTACAGAGATTTTTCTGGTTTTCTGCCTGAAAAATTAGTGGGTTGATGCTGTTTGAATGACTAGCTAGTGACACCCAGCCTAGATAATTTCTGTGAGTAATGTGTGTTATCTGCATAAAAGAGGTGGTCATTAAAAGGCAAATAACTCTTTCTGCAGTTTCTGTCAATTCAGACTCAATTTTGTCAATTATTTGAACTGATCTTTTTTTTCCCTTTTATCTAGTTTCTTTTTTTTTCACTTGCCACACACAAAACTTGGTGGAAACACAAAATTAAGATACTTCAAACATTCTGATGGGCTATAATATTAGCTCAATATTTTGCTGCTTCTTTCATTTCACTGGATAGACTTTAGCTTGTTGTGTTCAATTTGCAGCAGTGGCAGTGAAACCAAAGTACTCTCAGCAAAATGTGGTCACTGTGACTATTAATTTGTTAAATTTATTTTTAATTTTCGCAGCTATAAATTCCCCTCATGCAGGGAAAGTAACACAAAAATCTGAGATGATAGTTTCAGAGTGGGATACATGTGATCCTGCAAATTTCATGAAAAAAGTTGTACAACAGTGGTCTTTTTACACATGGCAATGGTCTGGATTTATACTGCATATGGGTCTTAACTCAGGTGAATGCAAAGGAGTTTTTTTATGTCACTTTTATATTCCATGAAATGTCAATAATATTAGGACATGTTACATTATGACTTACTTAAAACGTGTGGTGCTATTGGAAGAGTTATCAAAAAAAATCCATAAATTTCTTAGTGCCAAGCAATATGCAGTAAAATGGTGCCTAAATGTTTAAGACAACATTCACATTTTGAGTTTGAGTAATAAATTTTGAAGTAGTTTCACAAGGGGACAGCTATGATACTTTCTGGACTGATCTGATAAATGTTTCCCCTTAAACCTAAAGCATCATGCTACACTAATCCAAAATTTTGCAGTATAAAATCAGTTTTGGAGGGAGTAGTATTTAGAACAGGATATATCATACATTGGAACTGGACTAGAATAACTGATCAGAGGTTGACAGTTTCACTGAGACACTTCAAATCTCTTGGCTCCACTCACTGACAGAGGAAATGAGGAAAATGAAAAAAAAACCCTTAGGCTACAAGTCCTTGTAGAACTTCTTGCAAGACTTTTTGGAGTTTGTAAAACTTGCTGAAACATAGATGCTATTCGTTAAGCAAGGATAGTTTATAGTCACTGCATGGAAACACTGTAATTCTCCTGTTCTTTAGGACCAAAAAAAGGGACACTTTTTATTTGCTGAAACACACCCTGGGTATTTGGACCACTTCCTCTGCACGTATAGTCAATGAATGGAAGCCAATACTGTTGCCTATGTATCCCATACTGTCCTGATCAGCCTGGCTGCCTTCAGGCATGGCAGCACAGAGGGTTGACTAGTCTTAGTAGGACCCTTCTCATCTTTTAGTGTATAAAGTTATCTCAGAACTCTTCTCGCCTTGCTCAGAATTCAGTATGAGTCAGATTCAATTGAGATCTAAGTTATCTTTTTGAAATAACATATAACAATGCCAATGTAGGAAGTTCTCTGATATCTTTATCAGGTACCTTAATAATCTCTACAATACGTTACTGTGGCAAAAAAAGTGTCATAAATCAATATATAAGATGGTGGTTAAAATGGAACATTTGTCAGAAAATGTCAGATTCTGCCACCTTGCTTTTTTTTTTGTGCACTATGTAAGATTAAGTTTCAATTTGTTATATATTACATACATATGAATTAGAGCACATATGAATGCATCTTCAGTGAAGGCTATCACTGTCTTTATAATCATTGATACTTCATTGTTTAAACTACCCAGAAGAGCACTTTAATCTTTTCATAGTGCCTAGGTTGTAATCATTTCTCCTCGCTCTTCAACTCAAATGAAATGGCTGAAATGTTCCCACTCTGAGTGTTTACAATTCTAGCACTGTACTGTACATGCTAAAATTAGGAATATTTCAATCACAAGAGTGAGTGTTAGAAATTTTTGAGAGCTTAAAAGATGGAGCTAGAAAATAAGCCCTTTCCAATATTAACTGTGGTTGTCACTGCCTTCTTAGTGTGTATAAATATATATATATATGTGTGTGTGTGTGCATCACTCAGCCTTAAAATGTTTACATATGTATGTATCATTCAGCCTGA
>JAVCKT010013305.1:24137-41041 GCA_032273925.1 Rhynchotus rufescens
TAATCCATTTATGAGATCATTATTTCTAGCTCTCCTCTGAGGCAGAAGAGCTGAGCTGTACCTTACACAGGAAAGTGACAAACTTATATGAATAACAGCAAATACAGCATTTGTTCCTTTTACAGTTTGTGCTCTGCTGGCTTTTACCCTAGCTCACAGATGATTGATACCAACCCAGAATTCAGGTCAAAGTCAACTTCATTTTTCAATCATAAATGTATCAGCTCAGATTTTACTTCTCCTACCTTGCCCTCCATTTATTCCTAGGGCTTCTCTCTCTTCTTGGTAACTTTTCCTTTCACCTGAACTGTCTGTTCATGAAGCCTAATTCCCGTGCAGGAGCCTATTCACACCTCATAACTCTTCTATCAGGAACTTCTTTTAGATATTCACTGCCAGACAACCTACAAGTTGGCATTTCTAATCAGAAAGAGCCCATCACAGTAAATTCATCATAAATCCTTTCAAAAGGCCAGGCTACCTATGAAGTCTCTTAGGAGCTAGGTTTGCCCTTTGCAGATCAGACTTTCTGTTTTTACATGGTGCATAATTAAGCTGCAGAATTCCTTACAACAAGACAGAGTGGATGCTTAAACATTTACATAGTGTCGAAAAGCAATTACACCAATTAGACAAATGGAAGAAGGATCCATGAGGGGCTTATTAACTGGAGGGATAACATCTCTGGCTCAGGAAGTCTCTGAGGCACAAACCAGTGGAGCTGGGCGAGCGCATCGGAGCTGAGCACCGCGTGCCTCCCGTGCAGGTGTTCCCTCCTGGACTTTCCTCGAGGCAGGATGCTGAACCTCTGTACTGCCCTGCTGCAGACCCTTCTGCTAAGCGTGTGCACAGAAGCACTTTAAATGACTGCAGTAAAGGGAAGCAGATAAAGCTTTCCCTAATAGAAGGTTTGATGTGGTTATTGTAGCCAGTGACAGATCTGCTGAAGTCAATAAGCCACCAAAGGCATTTCACACAGAGCAGTTCCAGGTTTGGCAGTGGGGAAGGTAAGTGTTGTCTAAGTGCGACTGATGCATAAGGAGAGAGGTGGGAGTTTAATGGTGCTGATCCCTACAATATTGAATGTATAAAGGAAGGCATATTGAAAGTGAATTAAATCTAATTAATAACAAAAGAGCCACAATGGGCTGATGCTTCCATAGCTGAATAAAACTGCTAGAAGACTTCAGACAGTTCTTAAGTGATTCTCAATCATTTTTATTTTCTTTGTCAGCTACATGAGAAGAGAAAGTTTGGTAACTGATAAAGTTTCCGGGATTTATCTTGTCTCTTATAACAATAGTAAGAAAATGAAAGGAGGCTGAGTGGGATACAGGGATATGCTCACCCGTTAAGATATCTGTCTCATGATAAATGAATTAATTTGTATTTAGATTCACTGCCTCAGCTCCACTTCTATAGCTCCTTTCATTGAATTGTGTAGTCCCTAAGTGCCATTCAGAATTCAGTCAATGGATATATAAACGTTGAGCAGAAAATACTGTCATTTCTTAGCAGTACAAAGCATCTCTTCATCTAAATCTGCACGGCAGGAAGTGGGTTGTTAATATTCATTGTTCATAGGGTGATAACATCTCCACTGAACCAAGTGCTGTCTACGCACGTGTTCTTTACAGTGAAATTTGGAGTTACATCAGCAGTTAGTTTTGCCCAAATTCCCCAAAGCAGCTCAGACGTCTGAGCTGATGAGAGAGTACAGGTGTTAGTGATGCAAAATTTAAGGAATAATTAGGAGATTCCCAAATGACTGGGAAAACAATTACCAAGGCCATCAGTTAGCATGCTTAAAGGCATTTAAATTGCCACCAAATAGCTGAGAAAAGATTTACATATGTTATGTTACAAGGCTACTCCAGTTGAATTTTCTTTTACTTTATGTTGAAGCATCTGATAAAGGAAAAACTGTCTGCCAAAATGGACGAATGATTTATTTAATAGAGCTACTTAGTTTCAGAAATCACTCCTTATATTTAGGATATTCTCAGAGACTTGTAGTGTCAAGTTAAACAGTCTTGTAAGTACAGTCTTTCCATGTTACACAAATCTGATAAATAATTAGAAAAACATACAACTGCACATTCTGAAACTCTCCCCAGCAGCCTCTTGCATATTGCATTAAATCTATTTTCATGTTGTTACCAGTGTTGGCCTAACTTCAAGTCTCGTAAAAAGATGCTGTAGGGCTGATTATTACGTGAAATGAATGCAGTGGCAGTATCCATTAAAATAAAAAAGTTTTACCTATTTAAAAATGTATCTGGAAAAGGGAAAGTGAAGGATGAGAGACAGACCTCTGAAATACAGCAGAATGCATCCTGTTATATCAGTATGGCATGGGCATATAATAAGCAGCCTCTTCCAGGGCTCTGTCACCCTCATTCTCAAGAAATTTTTCCTTAGGTTCCTGTGAAACTTTTGATGCTTCAGTTTGTGGCCATTTCCTCTAGTTCTATCAGCGGCCACCAATAAAAAGAGGCCAGCCCCCTCCTCCTCACTCCCTTCCTTGAGGTATTTATCGACACTGATGAGATCCTCCCTCGGCCTTCTATTCTTCAGGCTGAACAGGTCCATCTTTCTCATCCTTTCCTCATAGGGCAGATGTTCCAGGCCCCTCATCATCCTCCTAGTCCTGTGCTGGACTCTGTACAGCAGCTCCACATCCCTCTTGTTCTGGGGAGCCCAGAACTGGACACAGTACTCCAGAAGTGGCCTCACCAAGGCTGTGTACAGGGGGATGATCACTTATCTCGACCTGCTGGAGATACTCTTCTTAATGCACCCCAAGATCCCGTTGGCCTCCTTAGCCATGAGGGCACACTGCTGCCTCATGGTCAACTTGTCATGCACCATGATGTCCAGGTGCTTCTCTGCAGAGCTGCTCTCTAGAAGGAGAATTTAGGGTAAAGATGAGAGGAAAAAAAATTCCAAGAGCTCCAGTGACGCATCTAGATAGCCCAAGAAAGCGAAATATTACAGATCTCCAAAGTAGCATAGAGCAAGCTGACAGAACCAAACTACAGAGCTGTGCAGAGGAATGAGACTCAAAGGCATGCAGAGGCATGAGACCCAAAGCCCTATGTTTGCGTACTACCATGTCCAAGTTGATTTGATGTGGGAAGCTAAATTATCTAACTACCTACTTCCAGAAATAGAACAATCTACATTTCACTGCATGCATAAATCTTTAGGTTCTAATCCCACTTTTCAGGTGATTGGGAGATGTAGAGGCATTAACCACTGATGTGATTTTGAAAGTTTTGGCAGAACTTTAAGGTAACCATCCTGGCTGCCTTGAGTGGACATGTACTGAAGTAACACATTGGAGGTAAGGGAGAGACAGCCTTCTTATTTTAGAAGGTATGCTGAGATCCAGTACCCATGAGAATAGACTCTTGGGGTCAAAGAATTTGACTTTTTGAAGAATTTTGAATTACTTCAAAAGAAATTAGTCTTCCTACTTCAAACAGCAGCCTAAAGGAATTACAGTACACAGGATCTATTTAAACTATACTGTTAGAGAGTTCCTTTAGAAGTTTTCTCTTTTGTGTGTTAAGAGTTCTACTCTTAAAAAAAGAAAAAAAAGTAGCATGTGGGGGAGGTATAAGCAATAGTCCTATAGGGATAGGGCTGCTGGATAAACAACTTCTCACACCCATGGAGACAGAAGTGCTATTTTCTGAATGGCACTTGTAGGCTTGGTGAGGGATCTATCCTCCTGGTTCAAGATAGCAAAGGGGTGCAACTTTTTGATAATTTTACCTTAGTTTAAGTACTTATACTCTACACACTACAGTATACTACTCTAGTATTACTCTAGTACTTTTACTATATTTACTCTAGTACTGTCAGGCAGATTTATTTGTTTCTTTCAGGATACCATTTGTAATTTGGCAGGAGTTTTCAGTGACAGTTTCCTTGTTGGAGCTGTATGTGATCTCTGTGACATCTTGCTTACCGGATCTCCTTCTAGCTCTTTACTATCAGTCTGTGCAGCTCCTCAGGAAACAAGAGAAACTATAACCAGGACTGAAAGAAGCATATACCTAATATTAGGCATTTTAATCCTTATTTAGCTTTGTTAAATGCTTGAATCAAACTTAGGGATGTCTGTCAAGAACTTGACATTCTTAATAAGCCAATCTTTTATTTATGTGCCAAAATAGATAACTATGAATGTTTTATATCATTTACTTGTTGTTTGCGTATTGTTATTTTGATAAACAGGTAAATGTATACATGTGGTTTGAGCTGATTCTCCGTTTTTACACTTTTAAATACACATTTCGATCGTAAAAAGGGAGAGCAAAGAAAACAATGGAAGGAAGCCGGTGAGCATCACCAGAAACATGAGGATGAAACTTTCCTTCTATTTTGAGATAGGCTGTTTAGCATATTTTTTTTCTTGAAATAATACTTTATAAATCAGTAAGTGTTTTTTGAGTGAGCTCTGAAGGCACTGCAGATTGCACATTTAAGTAACTGTGAGGAATATATTTCATATAAGAAAGAGCAAATCTTTGCCAGTACAGTAACATAAATGTGTTCAGCCATATCATATCCTATCACACCTCTAATCACCACCCCACAATTCAATAATTTTGAATTATTTAAATTAATCATGAATAATTATCAAATTCCACATTCAATAGTCTGGAAGAAAGCCTGTTCAAAGGGTTTCATCTTAAAACATACTTTAAAATGTTGCAGATATACAAAACATAAGTCTACCTTGCTTCCATTTGAAAGGTGAAAAAGATTAAAAGGTCAATAAATGGGGGAAAAAAAGATTTGAAATTAATTTCAAAATCCCTAATGAATTTCTCAGACCTGTAGAACTTCTCCTCTTCAGTTATTGTTAGAGTGCAATTTCTGGTTCAAAATCTTAGCTGGCACTTAATGTGATAGCATTTTCTATAGACAAAATGAAACATATACTCTGAAAAATTTATTTTCAGTGAAAAGAATCAACAAGAGTTGCAAAAAGAGTCTCTGTAATGCATGTCTCTGTGTGCTGCAGTAATTCTGAAAGAAAATAGTACTTGACTTTCACAGAAAGATGGAATGTACTGACACATTAAAGAATCATAGAGAAGTTGGTTCAAAATATCTGCAAACAAACAATCTTTTAATTAAGGGCAAGTAGTGGATCCCTGCATGTGTGATTTTAGGTACATAATACAATATCAGCATTCACAAAATAAATAGCAAAATTAGCTTAGGTATAATGGTTTCTTATAAACTCCTCAGAAAGATACCATGCTTCAGTTTTGTTCCATGATGTTGTTAGTGTGCAAGATACTTTCATGTTTCAACAAGTTACTTTTGAATTATAGCATTCAGTCTTCTTATTATCAAAATATATCCTAGTCAATCACAGTCAGAATCTAACCAATTATATTATGTCAGGGACTGTGCAAACACAAAACAATCACAGTCAGTATGACAAAATGTTCAGCCAGGGTAG
Organism: Rhynchotus rufescens; assembly: GCA_032273925.1. Classification (NCBI taxonomy): domain Eukaryota; kingdom Metazoa; phylum Chordata; class Aves; order Tinamiformes; family Tinamidae; genus Rhynchotus; species Rhynchotus rufescens. The sequence continues at coordinate 29,623 of JAVCKT010013305.1, forward strand.
GTGGAATAGAGAAAAACATAACTACCTAAGCAGAGAGAGCAATACAAAATCCAACATATTGAGAATTGCAATAAGGATTATGTTATTGTTGATTCTTTTGTCCAGGTTTGTTTTTTCTGGGCTGTCTAAATGAAAGCAGAAGGAAGTATAACAAATGTTTGAGAATAAAGCAAACACAGATACATATAATGAAGCCACATGAATGAAGAGACTGGTTGATAGAAACTTGACACATACTCAACTAGAAAGAGAATTGTGCATAGTTCTGGATTCCCCAGTACAAGGGGGACGTTTCTTCTAGAGAAATTCCAGTGTAAAGCAACAAAGGTGAGTAAAGGAATCAAATATCTATCTTATGAGAAAGACTAATTGAGCTAGACCTATTGAGCCTACAAAAGAGAAGACTGAGAGGGAATCTGATCAATATGTAAAAATACCTGAGCAGAGAATGTAAAGAAGATGGGGCAAAACTCTTCTTGGTGGTGCCCAGTGACATGTCGTGGGGTAATGGGTACAAAGTGAAGTACGGGAAGCTCCATCTGCATGTAAGGAAGAACTTATTTCCTGTGAGGGTGATGGAGCACTGGAAGAGGCTGCCCAGAGAAATTTTGGAGGCTCCTTTTCTGGAGATCTCCCAAACCTGCCTGGATTCAAAGTGCCACGTGCACTAGATATTCCTGCTTGAGCGGGGAGGTTGAACTAGACCATCTCTAGAAGTCCCTTCCAACCTCAACTGTTGTGTGAATTGATAATCTAAATGAAAGGAAATACCATTGTGATGCTTGTCACTGCTTCTACAGCTGCTCCTCCTATTTGCAGTTACTATAATAGTAATAGTAATAATAATAATAGTAAAAATAGTAAAAAATAATAATAATAGTAATAACTTGGAGACCATCTCTAGGCATGTCAAGGAAAAGGACAGGAGTGATCAGGAGTAGTCAGCATGGATTCACCAAGGGGAAGTCACTTTTGACATACCCAATGGCCTTCTACAAGTGGAGAACTGGCTAGATGGATGATGGGAAAGCCATGGATGTTTTCTACCTTGACTTCAGCAAGGCTTTCGACACAGTCTCCCATGACATCCTCACAGGAAAGCTCCAGAAGTGTGAGTTAGATGAGTGGACAATGAGGTGGATTGAGAACTGGCTGGATGGCAAAGCTCAGAGTGTTAGATTAATGGGGCCAAGCCTAGTTGGAGACCTGTGGCCAGTGATGTCCCCCAGGTGTCAGTACTGGGCCTAGTGCTGTTCAGCTTGTTCAAGAGTGACTTGGAGGAGGGCACTGAGGGCACCCTGAGCAAGTCTGTGGATGATACCAAACTGAGTGGAGTAGTTGATGCTCCAGAAGGCTGTGCTGCCATTCAGAGGAACCTGGATAGGCTGGAGAGTTGGGCAGAGAGGAACCTCCTGAGGTTCAAGAAGGACAAGTGCAGGGTCCTGCACCTGGGGAGGAGTAACCTCAGGCACAGTACAGATTAGGGGTTGACCTGCTGGAAATCAGCTCCTCAGAGAAGGATTTGGTATTCTTGTTTGACGACAAATTAACCATGAGTTATCAAGGCGCCCTTGTGACCAAGACAGTCAAAGGGATCCTGGTCTGCATCCGGAGGAGTGTTGCCAGCAGGTCAAGGGAGGGGATCCTGTCTCTCTATTCAGCTCTGGCGAGGTAGCCCTTGGAGTGCTGGGGGCAGTTCTGGGCTCCCCAGTATGAGAGGGACATGGAGCTTCTAGAGAGGGTTCAGCAGAGAGCAACAAAATGATTAAAGGACTGGAACATCTCTTGCATGAGGAGAGACTGAGTGAGCTTGACATGTTTAGTCTGGACAAGACTGAGAGGAAATCTGATCAATATGTATAAATAGCTGAAGGGGGAATGTAGCTAGGGAGGGTCAGACATTTCTTGGTGGTGGCACTGATAGGGCAAGGGTAATGGGTACAAGTTGAAACACAGGAAGTTCCATCTCCACATGAGCAAGAACTTCTTTGCTGTGAGAGTGACAGGGCCCAGGAACAGGCTGCCCAGGGAAGTTGTGGAGTCTCCTTCTCTGAAGGTCTTCCAAACCTCCCTGGATACCAGCCGTGCCACATGCTGCAGTTGTCCCTGCTTGAGCAGGGCAATTGGACTAGATGATCTCTGGAGATCCCTTCCAACCTTAACTATACTGTGATTCTGTGATTCTGTAATACTAGTAATGTATTAATGTACTAGTAATGTAGTAATAGTGGTTGTAGTAGTAGTAGCAGTAGTAGCAGGAACATATTAATGTCATAAGCATAAACTACTTCTGGAAAGAATAAATATATGTCATAGTTTGTTTCCCCCCTAGATTCGGTACCATGCATTCCTGATAAAGGCAAGAAAAGAAAGGAAGGAAAGGCACTGTGAATTTTTTTCATTCTGCCAACATTCCCGTCATGCTCTGTATGGGATACTGATACACCTCACATCATGCAGCTCTGACTCAGACAGGAAAGGTCAAAAAGTCCTCCTGTGTTAGAAATACGGTGTTTGTAATGCTGAGTTGCCTGAGATAGTTGAGAAATTATTCCTGTTGTCCAGCTGAATGCTAAAAATAGTCTAGGTTAAACTTGCCAATGGAAGACTTTTCCTAAACTGACAGCTATGTCACCTATTCTTAGCTGATTTTTTCAGTTTACTGGAAGAAACTCCAGAACTTGAAATGAAGCCACTGTTCCTGTGTTGGGACACAGTCACTGTGAGTCTGAACTCAGTCATTGTGAGTCTTAACTAGATTCAGACATATGTCTACTGCCAAAAGAATGGGACACTTGTAACTTCTTCAAGATCTCAAAATAACTCTGAGAACTAGACTACTAGTAAGAGAAAGCAAGAAGAGAAAGCAATATTGATTTGTTGTATTAAGGCAAAATATTAAAAAATCAATAGTTGTATTTGAAAACAGAAAAAAAAAGTCATTGTGAGTCCTCCTACTCCTGGGTATACTCCACAGACTTTTTGTTCATTTGGAAAATTTTCTAAATAGTTCACAAATTTGCAAGCAGGGTTGTTTTCTGTAGTTCTGTAGAGATGCTGAGCTCTGCTTCCTTCAAATACATTGATGGGAAAACAAGATTGCTGTTGATTCATTTGGAATTTGCTTCTCAGCCCTTTAGTATCTCCTGTAATATGCAAATGTGATACTTACTTGAGATACACATCTTTAACACTTCTCCCAGAAAACTCTTGACTAGCTTTTCTTAGCAAGTAAAGATGTTTGTTTAAGGAATGGTGATGTCCCTTTGGGAATTCTGCTGCTCTTAAACTGTTGGGCATTCATTAAAAGTGCTAGAAAGTGATCTGAAAACAAATAAAAAGAGATACTTATATATTTCTGGAATTTCTTACTGCAGGAGGTGGTAAGGACAGACACTATTTGCAGGTTCATAAAGGATTTACTGTCATTGCAAGGAAAATATGAGGAAAATGGACTAAATCTCCCATGTCTCTTATGGACAGCACACCAGGCAAAATCAACTCACCGGCTGAGCATTTTCCCTGCCTTATGAGTAGCTAGATGTTTTCTAACAAGGAAAGCAAGTCCTACAAACATGCATGACTCTAAGCACTTTATTTTATCACTGAAGAAGTCATCTCTGAAATCAGGAAGGATTGGTTTGAATTTTACTGTATAACATTTTGTAGCATGTGTATTAGAGATCCTTTTTTACAAGCATAGAAAGAACAGCAATGAAAGCATCTCCTAACTATTTTGTGAAAAAGACTAGACAACCTTTCAGCTCTGAAAAATTAGGGACATTTTGGGAGACTGATATTTAAGCGTGGCTTGCAGTAGGACACTGCCTCAGTTGCAATATTCAATAAATTTGCCCTAAATTTCAGGAGAGCCTACCAAATAAGTGGGAAGTGGGAAGGCAACTTATAGCTGACTATTGGAATGCAAGACTGAAAAAAAATAAGGACACAATGTACCTCAGAGGTCTAAAAGCAGTTGATTTTGCATTCAGATAAAATGTAGAACAGAAATACTTTACCTCATAAAATGAGAGAAACTTTCAGATAGCACACTTCAGGAGAAACAGAAATGCAGGAGAAACTTGATGCAAAATTCTGCTGCTGGGAATTTCATTTTAATCAGTCATTTTCTCCTTGTTGTTTTTATTTGCACAGCGATTCTGAACAAATTGAAAAGCATTTCTTTTTTTTCCTTTGGTGCAGGCTGGTTTGCTACCACTTGCATTGTAAAGGAGAATTTAGTTTTGTGGCAATAAATTCAAGAGCACACAGATAAGGTTCTTGTAGGAAGGGGGACAACCAGGCACAATGAAAGTACTGACAATATGTATAGAAAGGAGTATTGCATTTTTCATATCACAACCAGACATTTTCCTCTGCTCATCATTGTTTAGGATGAGACCAAGTAGTCAATTTTGCTAATACTAATTTCATCTCTGCCTTGTTTTGGAAAGATGAATTATCCACACCTTTCTGCATGCATAAGAGGGACTAGATGACTTTTGGAAAGAGATAACGGAAGCGGTAAGCTCTTCTGAACCTTGGCAGCTTTCTGGATTTAATCTCAATGTATTGCCCAAACTCTGTCTCTCTAATAGCCAGACTAAACCCAGATTTAGATAAAAAGTATAGAGGTTTGGTTCAGATCTCTATTTCAGGGAACATACTGTGTTCTGAGGTAGAAACATAACCCATAGCAAGGAAATGAAGGTTTAAACTCTGTAGCGTCCACTGTTGCTAGCTAGAAGATCATATGTACTCATGAGATAGTGATAACTCAGTTTCTTCTTTTGTGGTTTGCTGTGAATCTATCAGCTACTTTGACTTGAAGTCTGAGTTCCTCTATTCGTAAAGAGAGTGAAAAATAATCTCCTATGAACCTTTAGTGAATCCCTCAGGATTTGATGCATCCCTCACTCAGTTCTTACTTTATTTTGACTGAAAACTGAAGCTTATTTATTCTGCATCCTACAATTGATTACTTTTGCTACCCTTCTTTGGGCCTTTTCTAGGACTTTTATGTGTTCCTTGAAGCAGGGACTAGAACTGGGGTGTTTAAGATACAGATACATCAAGACATTATAAAGTAACATAAAAACACTTTCTGTGTTAATTTGTTTCTTTCATAACAATTAACATTCAGTTTGCATTATGTTTTTTTACCACAACTGAGCACCGAGCTCAGTAAAACTATATATTATAATCCTGAGATCTCATTTCTGTTTAATAGTTAGCTCAGAGCCTATCATTTTGAAAGTGAAATTTGGATTGTTTCCCCCATGTGTATTACTTTACCTTTATCTATCCTGAAATTAATCTGCCACTTAAGCAGCCAGTCTTTTAGTCTCTCACAGACCTTCCATAATTCTCCACTGGTGGTTCTCACTTTTAAATCAGTAACTTGGCTTAGACTTCCTAGCCATGGTAAACCCATGCTGTTCTTGTGTTCATGGAATAAAACACTTGCAAACTTTGATCAGGTTAAGATTAATAATGGAAATTTATATTACAGGTTTTTCCCATTTGTAAATATTTTCATGCCTGCCTGCATGCAATCTGTGAACATTGGAAAATTGCATATATAGTGTTACCCATGGGGGAAAAAAGAAAGAGATAGTAAGAGGAAGTGGGAGAGAGAGAAATGGATTATCAAAAATATAAATATTATTCCATATAGAGCTGCAGAAGAAAATCCATAGTATATATTCTTGACAGCCTCCAAATTAGTTATATTCCAACCATGAGGCTTGATGATACTTTACAGGTTCTCCATATTAATGGCCTAAATTATTTCATTATTACTGTTCCTCTTCTGGCAGAATTTAGAATGTGCTAAGACCCAAGCTTGACCACGAGGTCAAGATGCATTGATTTAAGAAGATGCACTGATTTAAGAAGTTAATGACACTAATCACCTGATTTAGTGTTTCCCTAAATATGCCTGCTTTTTGGAGTAGTGGCTAAGTATCACAGAAGAGTATGACAGAGTATGGAGAGTCTGGGTTAAGATCCAAATCCCCATTAGTGTTCCCCTGCTATTTCCTCTTTGTCCCTGAAATTCTTCCTAGGAGTTAAAAAAAAAAAAGGAATATGACTGTTTTAAAGTGGGATCTTAAATCCATTAATTACCATTTAAACAGATGGTAACTATATAGTAACAGATAGGATCTAGAAAATATTTTAATAGTTTTTTCCCACTACCCTTCTCTTTCAGGTCCGCCACATTTGCTGATGCCTTAATGACATTACAGTTACTCTTTACTGTACCTTGAAATGCTCTGTAATCAAGCAAGCAAACAAACAAGCACACAAAGAAAATCCTGACAACATGGCATTCATGGTTTGAAAAATGAAGTCAAATGCAATGTAAGGCTTTACCACTTAGGATGCAAACATTTGGCTTCAAAAGGTGGAAATGTTTATTCTGTAAAACTTCTCATTAATTACTTCTCATTATTCCAAGCCAGTCTAGCATCAATTTATTTCACTCAATTGCATCAGCTTTGTAATGTTATTCTTTAGTTTTACTTTCAATCTGGCTCTGACTGATAACATTTTCTGATCGATGAAAAGGGAGAGGTTGTTACCAAAAGTAATGGTATATTGTAAAGCTGTTCTACTCCAACAATTAAATGCATTTTATTATGTAATAAAATCAGTGTTATTTTTTTTCACTGAAGCCACGCAGCATTAATTCAGACACTAATTTGCCCATGATATATTATTGATGGGGCAAAAAAGCATTTGTTATTAACAAGCTCAAAAATCATATATATATTTTAATATATGAGTAACCAGAATCCTCAGCAGATTGCAATGTGATATTTTTAATTGAGACAAAATGTATGCATAGTTATTGATTATATGCAACTGTTGGAGTGGTCCTTCCTGAGCTTAGTGATATGGAAACACATTAGCACAAAGAGAAGGTGGAAACAGCCTTTTGCTTTATTAGAATAGTTGAGTACCTACCAGTAATACAGTAAGATTAAGAGTTTATTCTTACAGCTTCTGTCTAGTACTGCATTACTGGTAGGTACTGGTAGGTTATTGTTGGCAGATTTGTTGCTGTTTTCAGGTGCACATCTCCCATTGATTCATGTTAAAGCCTGACAAGTGAAGAAACACACCTGGAATTAGGAACATAGAAAATCTCTCTGTCCTAAAGGAGCTCCCTGAACAGTTTTAGTCTTGACCAAGAAAAGTGCTTCTTGTACAGGACAACTTTATTTGGAAGATATGGTATTGTACTGTATCTGAGAGATTGAATCACCAGTGACATTTTAGGTAGGCAGGCCATAGCTATGCAGATTTCATTTGAATTTAATTCCAATGAGAAGCCTGTAAGAGGGCAGAGAATTTGAGATATTGAAGTCTTCTAAGTGGCAAAATCTTAATGTTTGGACATGTTATAACTTTATAGTCAGGACAACTGAGATGCCTGAATAACTGAGATTTAAATATAACCCTGAAAAAATCAGTGAAATTTCTTATTTTTGATGATATAAAATATAGCTCAGTGAACGCAGAACCAAAGCATCCCAGGAGTGTTCTGAAACTGTAGACTGAATTGATCTATTATGAATAAGATCACATAGCCAGAAGAAAATTTCCCCAAAGCTACAAACTTTGAGATGCATTCCTCTCACCACAGGTATCATGGTCTTCAGCTTTAGACAAGATCTTCCTATGACTAAGCAGATTATATCAGGAAGAGGTTGTGCTTCTGCACCACTGTGGTGCTGTTTCATTTGTCCTTTTTCCTTGTGTAGATGTACAGAAAAAGCAGAGCCAAACTCTTTTCAGAAGTGCACAGTGAAGGGAAGAAAGACAATGGATACACGCTGCAACATGAGTAAAACTGATTAGAGAGAAGTAAAAAGAAAGTCATTGTGAGGGTAGATATGCTGGAACAAGCCCAGCAGAGATTCACCAAATGAGGACAAATGAAGAGAAACAGAGAATTAGGTCTGTTCAGTTTGCAGAAGAGAGGATTAAATACACACACACACACACACATCTTTTTATATATAAATATATATATTGCTTATTTACTGCTCAAAAAATCATATATATATATTATATGTTTTTATATATCTTATATAGGTTTTCCTAGTAGGTTTCCTAATCCTAAATCTGCAAAACAGTTTTTAAGGAACAGTTAGTTCCTAACTGAAATTTCCTAGAGAAATACAAGCTGTCACGGACCACCTTTGAAATCAAACCAGATGGGACAAAAGAAAAGATTGATTGTCAAAACAACACTATAGTGGTTCACAAGGGTATGCCCAAAGATATCAATAAGGAATGTCTTTTCCATTTCCAGGAGGCTGTCCAGAGTTCGAGTGTATAATAGGAGTCAAGACACAGAGATTTATGGAATCCCCAAAAGGTATACGTCTCATCTAAATCTCAGATTCAGAATGCAAGAAAATCTACCCTGTCTACTGTGGTAGCAAGTCACTCCAATTCCCCTTTAAGGTGTTAAAAAATAGAAATAAAGAAAGAAAGATATTGCTTTTATCTTTGAAAATAATTAAATCTTGGTGATATGCAATGATGTTGCAGAGTTTTGCATCATTTATATTACCAGATACCAAGCTATTTATTAATAATTGCCTGCTGTTGTAGCGTCCCCTGACAGAGGGCCATATGTGCCACAAAATACTGGAGGGAATTATTGGAGATGGTGCAATTCAATATCTCTGTTGATCATGCATTTGTACTTTTTTTTTCTCTTCTTCAATCTCTCATTTCACCTAAGTCTGCTTTGAAATCAGTTAAGCTGTTAAAATATATTTCATTAATAAGGAGCATAGATTATTCATTATAAAAAGAGTGTGAATTCTGCTGTGTCTTCCCCATTAAAATTAAAAATAAAGACTGAAGAGCCAGTAGTCAAGTTTTATAAAGCAGTTTTCCAAGGTATCAGAGAGACAGGAATTAAGGGAGATCTTTTGGATTTGGAAGCTAATCCAAGAAGAGCAGAAAAGAGACTTTTCCAAGAAGAGTTCACCCTTGAAGCCATTAGTCCTGTGCAGAGCATGATTTTGATGGAAGGATAGAAACTTGAGGAACTGCTTCAAAGAAACATCTCACATGGGAAGAGAAAGTGGAGAGGCACTAAGGATCTTCCGTCATTCAAAAGCTCATTTGAAAAGCAGATCCACAGCACCAACCGGAAAAAAAAAAAAAAAAAAAAAAAAAAAGACATCTTCAACCAGTGCCATCAGTGCCATTAGGGCTGGGGTACACAGAGCACAGAACTATGTGAACAAGACAGCAGCTTGTGTTTGAGGGAATTTACCAGCTGTCGGCCCACTAGTTTTGAAACTAGAGTTATTGTCTGCTCAGTGTTCAGCTGATCTGAAACCTTATGGTGAACACTTCAAGAAAACTGTGCACATGCACAGTGTTGTTCCTCCAACACTCTGCTTCACCTTGTGTAGTGGGAGCAAGCTGAACACCATGAGCGTGCTCAGACCTGCTTCTGCTTTAAATGTATATTGAGAAAGGATTCTTGCTCCCCACATTGTGGGAAAGCAATGACTCCTCTGTTGTATACATTCACATATGACAACTATCACAGAGATAAAAGTTTCACAGGGACAGGCAATTCAGGAAGAGTGGGAAGAAGTCACTAGGGTATGTAGGGTGGAAATTAGAAAGGTCAAAGCTCAGATGGAATTCTATTTGGCCACTAGTATAAAAGACAACAAAAATATGTTTCTACAAATATTTTAACAGGAGGAGGAGAGCTAAAGAGAATCTTCATCTTTTATTGGATGTGCCAAGGGTATCACCAACAGTAAGGATAAGGCTGAGGAGCCTAATGCCTTCTTTACATCAGGGTTTAACACTCAGATCAGTTATCCTCAAGATATTTGGCCTCTAGAGCTGGAAGACACCTGGAGATTCACCAAGGGCTCTGAGGGAGCTGGCAGAAGTGCTCACCAAGCCACTCTCCATCATCCCCTGGTAAACAGCGGAGGTCCCAGACAACTGGAGACTTGCCAGTGTGAGGCTCATCTACAAGAAGGGTCCAGTGGAGGATCCAGGGAACTATAGGCCTGTCAGCCTGACCTTGGTATCAGGGAAATTTATGGAGCAGATCATCTTGAGGATGATCACACAACATGTGTGCAATACCTGGGGTTCAGGCCCAGCCAACATGGGTTCATGAAAGGCATATCCTGCCTCACCAACCTGATCTCCTCTATGACTCGTCTATGGATGACGGAAAGGCTATGGACATGGTTTACCAAGACTTCACTAAGGCCTTTGACACAGTCTCCCCCTCCATTTTCTTGGAGAAGCTGGCATCTCATAGCTTAGACAGATGTACTCTTCACACTTCTGGATGAAGAGCTGTCTGGATGGCTGGGCCTCAAGAGTAGTGGTGATTGAAATAAATCCAGCTGGCAACCGGTCATGAGTAGTGTTCCCTAGGGTTCAGTGTTGAGGCTGGTCCTCTATCATATATTTATCAATGATTTGGATGAAAGGATTGAGTGCACCCTCAGCAAATTTGCAGATGACACCAAGCTGGAAGGAAGAGTTGAACTGCTTGAGGGTAGGAAGGCTCTGCAGAGGAATCTAGAGAGGCTGGATCAATGGGCAGAGACCAACTGCACGAGATTCAACAAGTTCGTGTGCCAGGTCCTGCACTTTGGCCACAACAACCCCATGCAACACTATAGGCTTGGGGCAGAGTGACTAGAGATCTGCACAACAGAAAAGGATCTGGGGGGTGCTTATTTCTGAGAGTTGCAGAACATGATCAAAGAAGGGCATCAAAGCTGGTGAAGGGCCTGGAGCAAAGGCTTTACGAGGAGCAGCTGAGGGGAGACTCAGAGACTCAAGGGAGATCATTTCAGTAGTCTCTACAGCTACCTGATAGGAGGCTGTAGTGAGCCAGGGGTCAATCTCTTCTCCAGAATAGCTACCGACAGGACAAGAGGAAATGGCCTCAAGTTACACCATAGGAGGTTCAGGTTAGACATTTGGAAGAATTTCTACCTGGAAAGAGTAGTCGAGCATTGGAACAGGCTGCCCAGTGACATAGTGGAATCACCGTCCCTGGCAGTGTTTACGAATCATGTAGGTGGGGCACTTAGGGACATGTTTTAGTAGACATGGTGGTGATGGATTTATGGTTGGACTTAAGGGTCTTTTCCAACCATAAGGATTCTGTGATTCTATGATTCTGATAAAGAGGTGGAAAAAATATATATATATATATATCACAGAATCACAGAATGTTCAAGATTGGAAGGGACATCTAGAGATCATCTAGTGCAACATTCCTGCTCCAGCAGGCACACCTAGAGCATGTGGCACATGGTGGGTTTTGAAGACCTCCAGAGAAGGAGACTCCACAACCTCCCTGGGCAGCCTGTTCCACTGCTCTGTCACCCTC
>JAVCKT010013306.1:0-11414 GCA_032273925.1 Rhynchotus rufescens
ATATGAATTAAGAAAAAGATCCAACATAACACTCTGTTACTGTTCTACATTTGGTATTTTGGAAAAAAAATATACATTTAGGCTGAGAAAATATTTCTTGTTCTCCACAGCAATTAGGCTATCTCTTGGTGCTTGAGACTAATTTAATCATTATTTTACTACAAAAATGTATACAATTAACACTGTTTAAAGACTAAGTATTAAAAATCACCCTGTACTTACATATGATAAAGAGAAGCTGTGCTGAAGTGCTTCATAAATAAATTCTAAAAACCCTCTTAAGTCCCATTCAAGTACAATTCCTTGAATCTTAATAAATGCATGAAGAAGAAGAAAAAAAAAGTCTAATCCATCAGTTTCTGCTGTGAGTAATAATACTTGAGCACTCCATCTCTCACTGTTTTGAAAACATTGCAGGAGACCATCTTCCTCAGGATGCTCTCCTTAACAAAGCTTCTTAATAGAAGTCATTACAAGTATTTTCTCCATCAATACTTAAATCAACAAATAGTTGTTTAAATACATTAATTTAAATTACATATGACAAGTTCCTTTCTACAATGTTGATACCATGGGATAGACAGATCATACAGGAAAAATAGCTGCAGTTCTTATTCGGAAGCATGATTTAAGGTGTTCTGAATGTGCTTTCATATGTTTTTTAAGTATGTTCTCCAATGTTTTAAATATGCTTTCATTTATAATATTTGACAGGCATCAGAATATTGCAACACTACTTGCTTTTCAGTTCTCTAAATTTTATACCGTCACATCTTTTTTCCCCTCAAGCGCAAAAAAATCTATGATCAATAGTTAGCACAGTCTTCCTTCACAGATTAATAAAAATGTATTCCTACTATGGGGGATCAGAGAAAAACATGACACCATAACCAGTGAAGTAAGACATTATCTCTGAATGCAAAGCCTGCAACCTCTCAGCCCTGGAATTAAACCTGCGGTGCAATGAGGCTTCTCCATTTCCTCCTGGAATGTAAGAGAACACAATACAAACAACAACCTAGGGCAAAATAAATAATATCATCAGCATTACACAGCAAAACCACAAGCACAGTGTGTGACAGTGTCCATGTTCATCCTCTCCATAGGAAACTTTGTAGGTGTATATAGGTTTACCTGCCATCTGTACAGAAATCACCAAAAACAAACAAACAAAACAGACAAAAAAACGCCAAAACAGGAGTACTTTAAGTTTTCTGGATGAGATTGCTCCAGCAGATATATTTTCATTATTTTTGACAGAAAGCAGGTTATATTAAAAGAATGTGCAGAGAAATTCAATTTTGACAAACAAAGAATATTAAAAAAAAATCAAAGCCAAAATAAAGCTTTTTGAAATGAAAGTCTAATACCATCTAGGAGAGACTGCAGCTTATCTCCTTTTATTCTTCACTCCTAAGCTTTAGAAATATTTGAGATACAGTTCTGGCTGAGAAAAATTCAGAGTATGTAGAGATGTGTATTCAAGGATCACTGAGCCAATAACAGCATTTTTATGTAACATAAATCACTATCAAGAAAGCTATACTGAAGAGGGAGTCATCTTCTTTGTATATCCCCCTCCGCTATCAGTGCTAATATTAGCTGAATGATAAATGCAATAATAATTTTTTTAAAGACTTGGTTTATTTAAAAAAACTAGGGTTTATTTGAGCAACATGTAGATAGGCAAAGGTCAAATTTATAGGGCACAGGAATGGAACAGTGACTGATGGAGCAGTCACAGAATAAAGTGGTCTGTAATTTAGATACTTCCTAAGTTTATGTGCTAAAAAGAGTTCAATTAGGTGCCTTTTTATTGTCTGTTAGCTAAATTGACAAGTTTGTGCAAAATATTGTTTAAAAGAGACACTAATAAAAGACTTTGTAAAAGGAAATTTGCCCTGTAACTCAGCTTTGGAGGTGGTTTACTGGTATGGTAGGGTTCCACAATGCGGAATGAAGCAGCAGTTTCCACAGACTTGAGAGGAGGCTGGACAAGTTAACGGAAATCCACATCACTTATTAAAAACAGAAACCACCTTTAGCTCACTCAATTTACGAGCTGAAAACGGATGAAGTCTTGTAAAGAAATGGAAGCTGTTATGATGCATGCTTGCTCTGTTCTTATTCTTCCTTCTTGCTAGTTTATAGCGACTACTCAAGACAGAAAAAAGGGTAAGATGAACCACTGGTCTGATCCTGCACAGCCTTTCTTATATTTTTAAGTAATGAGAAGTCTGTTCTCGGATAAAAAGAGACTGGATAAATATACTGCAAAGAGTGCCACCACTGCCTGAAAAAGAACCAATTCCAAATGGAAACCTGCAGAACTTACCTAGAGTCTGTCACCAAACAAACCTAGTTCAAAATCTAGATTTAAGCCTCGTTCAAAAGGCAGTGGCAATCTGACCAAGCCCAGCTGGCCTCAGTCTTATCAATACTGGTTTAGAAATGTTGCTTTGACAACAGTGGAGACACTTCTCTGTCTCTGATCACGATTTAGAAGACCATCTAACAGAAGAACCATCATGCAAAGAAATGCTCTTTCAGCACATCAAAGGAAAACATTAATTAAAAATAAATTATAAAACATAACATACTTGGGACTCAAAACAGTAACACACGCCTACACTTAACTACTTTGATAATAGTGTTGATGCACCTCCGTATCTTGTTTTGATCTTATGAGAAAGTCAAGAGATGATGTTAATCTCCTTGAATTCCAATATACCAGCACATACACCCATCTGCCAATACCTGACATGATTTTATCTATCTTCATGAAGTTACACCAATTTAAACTATCTCTAAATTTGTCTTACAACTGAACATTTTTTCCTTGAACAGCTCTCAGATTTGATGTATAATACTCTCCTTATGAGTATTTTCAAAAGTTCATGCAATTGCCAGGCCTTATTATTCCTCAATCCCATCTGTGCCCTGTCACTTGCATATTATCAAGTAGAAGAAGCTTTCAACAGCTTCATGATAATGTATTCTCAGAAAATGGATCTGAAATTGGTGTTGCTCATCCTGTTCTTTAGATAAAATCACACAAGGTGCATGACAAAGGCGAATTAAGTCTTAAGTTCCAATTCAGCAAGAACTGTATCATCAGCTGCCTCCCTTTCTAAAACTTTAAGAATTGTGCGCAAGTGAACAACTTTTAGAAAGATCCCTTTCACATTTAGAATGCAAGATTTGAAAATAACATAGCTCAAGAGGGCTTGTCTGATTTGTCTCCCAAACACAATGGACTATTGTTTTTTTAATCCCATCCTTAGTTTCAAACACATTTTTCTTTCTGGTGACATAAAAGTTTATCTTCTTTAACACATAGCATTTTTATCATATTCTTCAATGACAGAGTGAGCAGTGGGTTACACTGTCTGTTACATAACCATAGTAACCACAGTAATTCACTCTCCCAACTCCTATTTTGAGGATCATCCTTACACCACACTGAAATTAGTACAAGTTTCATGTAAATCCCATAAGTTAAAATCTTGATCCATTTCAGATTTCTAGGCTGTAAAAGAACTACAGAGCCTCTTCTGTAACACTTCAGCAGATAAAAAAAAGTTGATAAAAAAAGAATAAAAAAGAGAAGAGTTATTGTCTTTGGAAAGCAATCAGACATCAAGAACAAGCAGCCATATGGTCAGCTGAAACAACATTAATTTATGAATAACAACTATCTAGCTAGTAAAACTAGAAATGCTTGTTACAAAGTAACAAATGACAAAAGTATTAATAAAAAGTAGTCGTTCCAGCTCTAAAATATCTTGTTATCAGAAGGAAAATAACAAAAGAGAAGCTTAAAAAGTGCAGTTTAGTTAACACTGGCACCATAAACATGCAACCTTTTTACTAATTTCAAAATGCATTATCTCACTTGATTGTGTCATGATGAACAGAACAATTTGCTCTAAGCTCTCATTTTTCCACTTTGTGTTTAAAAAAAAAAAAAAAAAAAAAATGCAGAGCTTCAGCTTCTTCCACAATCTGCAAAAAAAGTGTTACCTGAAATTTCCTTTGGAAGTCTCAGGCACAGCACTCCCATAGCTTTGCCTCCTTAGAGCAGCAGAGACTTAGGAGATGTGCCCTAAGTCAGCACAGACTGCCTGACGGGATCCACCAACAGCTCTGAAATTCACACTTCTCCCTTACCGAGCAGTGTGGGGAAGTTTAGCTGACAATACCGCTTGTCTCATCTGCTGAAGAGGAAGGCAACAGGCACCACCTGCCCTCTAATTCAAAAGTGCAGATATCCAAGATGAAAGATCCAGGCAGTGGACCAGCAAACCACCACTCCACTGCAGCAGGGAGCTGAATTCGTACTGACTGGCCAAGTATTATCATTCACCACATTTAGGCAGAAGGGTGTGCCCAAGACACAAGTTTCTATTTTGCCCTAGTGATCTTTGCTGCCCCATGCCATGCAGTAGGCTCTGCACGAGCAGTAAATAGTGAAAAGCCCAACCAAAACTGCACTGCTTGTCAAACACCAAGCAGCAGTTTGTCACCAGTCACAACAATTCAGTGATCTGATGGGCTGCCATACTCTCAACAAAAACATATGCAGAGAAATTCAAAATATAATAGCAGTTATATAGCATTTAAGTAGCATAAAACACTTCCATATAAAGGAACTATACTTGTTTGTACAAAGTTGCAGTTTTACAAACAGAAGCCATATCTGTTACTGACAGATATATTGAGAAAAGAACGTATCCTCATTTTAAATAAGCCCTTATGAAAAAATAGAAATCAAGACATGAACCTGCAATATATGCCACAAGAACATTTTAAAATTACACTTTGTTTGTGTATTGTTTATGTCAACCTCTTCAGCCTAAAATTAAAATTTGATAATAAATTATTATAAACCTCAAGAAGGAGGAGAACAAGTGTGTATTAGGTTAAAATAAGATAATTTTAAGGTTCATATATTGCCTACAATAAATTCTTAAGCAATGGTATTATCCAAAATACTTATTCAAAATAAAAAATATTTGTCCATTTCTTCAGTGCTGTGGACTGAATGCTAGAGTCAACAATAGTTCATGCTGACTATTTCTAAAAAACTATGAGGTAGCAATTGGTTAAATATACCACTACCTATTAACTCTGAGCCTTCATCAGATGAGTATACGAACATTTCATTCTTTACCACAAGTATCCGAAGGAATAAGCTTAAGATTCCATTCCAGCATTTTGGCAGAGCAGACTGAATACATTCATTATTGTTAAGGCAGAGTAAACAGACACAGTAAAAGGACATGTGGCCAAAGCACACAAGAAACTTTCAGATCTGCATTTATTTTAAAAATGCAATCAAAGGAAAAGTAGAAAAAGTATAAATTATACCTAATACTACATTTCCTTTTAAACAATTACTTTGTTATCCAATGCTTATCCTAGTGTCATTAGATCCTGTTTCTAAATATGAGATTATAATGGAAATCCTGAAGAGATTTTCAAATGTTCAGCTGCCTCTGCTCTCTGTGCATCACCACTGAGAGTTTTCTGCTCTACCTGGATGTAGGTACTCAGTATTCTGACCAAGCTGCTATAATCCCATAACTAGGAGATATTTACCTAACCAAAAGAAAGTAACTTTCTTTCAGTTATCTCACTGGAAGGAAAGAGCTAGTTAATGAGGGATGAAGTGAACACTCGCTTTACTAGAATTTTTTTTCTTCCTCAACAAAGCTGGAGAAAAAATATGTATTTTTTCAGGAAAAATATCAGGCTGGCTTAGCAAGTATAGCATTTGTATAATCAAATCACAGAAAGTTACATGCCACAGAGTATACTGTAGGGAAATACTCTATATAATTTTGCTGGAATATTATATGCCAAAAAGGTTAAGAGTGAAGATATTTTCACTGTTCATAGCATTTTCTATTCCTTGCACAAACACATACACATAGATACACACACACACACACATATATACGTATACATTAACTTCCCTAGTGATGCAAACCACAGTGCAACAAGGAGTAATTTTCTGCGCAAAAGACTAAGAGGTACATGATATTAACCCCCAAGATGGTATGAAGAAAAGCTTCAGTTCATTTTTTTCGTACATCACATTAGTGGTGTGAACTGCCCATAGAAAAATGGTTGAACGCAGAAATCAATATTCTCAGTCAGAAAAACAAGGAGAGACTATCAAGATTATGAAATACAGCTGCCTTTTTGTATATGAATTCAGACATTCTGTTGTCAGTGCCCAGTGACACTGAAAACGATAACTGATTTGTCTTCATCAGCACTGTCAAAGATTGGCTGTATTTTACTTGCTACCACTGTAGGCCTTTGGGATATGCTTACTGTATCTGCTTTGGAAACTCAAAATCCAAGACAGTCAGCCTTGTAAACCAGGCACAAGATCAACAGAATAATGTATTAAAACAATACATCACATGCATTTTAAAAAAGAAAAATCATATTTACTCTTGCTGTAAGTTAAGAATTTCCAAATATTTTGCTTATATTGCTCAATATAAACCTCCACAAAACATCATCATGATTCTCAAATTGCAAACTCAGTATCAGCAAACTATCGCCACAAGATTTACTTGATTAAGACGCAAGAGGGGGTTTTCTGTTCCATCTTCTTCTAGAACAGCATCTTGACATTAGCATGTCTGGTTATGCCAGTCTTAAGTTTAACTCTCATGAGAAAATCTTCCCATAGATCTACTAATGAGTTCCAAGAAAAGTCTTTTATGAATCTCAAATCTCAAGCAGTACTTTTAACACAGCTACAAATTTTCACTCATCATTTCTGAATTGATTCTCTTCACTAAAATCGCGCAAACAAAAATCTTGACATTTCCAATTAACCTTTTCTGTCCTCAGAAGCTGGAAAAACACCAACTATAAGCTAATATCAAGCTTATCACTAACCTAAAAAGTTTTGGAAGGTTTGGGATTTCTTTAACTTTCTTAGGAAAATTGTTGTGAAATGTCATTTTTGTTAGTCTTTATCAATTCAGATTTTTGACAGTTGATGACACTTCAGACAATACAAGGAACTTCGAGTCTCCTGAAGGATATTTTGTATAATCTGGATAAAACTCTGTACATGAATCCAATATACATAAGCATTGTTTTAAAGCGTAAACATGAGTAAAAAAATAAGATTATATTCTTCATACTACTTTCCTACCAAAAGCAAAATTTGTCCATAACTAAATGCAAAGGGAAATGGATGGAAAATTTAAAGAAGTTGTGAAGATAAAATACATTTTTAATTTTGCACTGAAATTTTAATCCAGTTCCATAATCTAAAAAAAAAAAAAAAAACCCACATAAGTTTTCCATTTACAGACTCTGAAATAGAAAACTCACAAGAGCATTTTGTTCGTAAAATTATGTTTTCTCCTTTTTTTTTTTAATAGCTCTATTGAGCATGAAATCCACACAGTATGTATAACAAGTGTTCCTGTTCTTCAGTCCCATTGAGATACACATATCATCATCATCATTTTCTAATGACTGGCATCAGGTACTTCATTTGCTCTGGAATTTATCTCATCAGCACTTGTGTGGTTCCATACAACCAAGAAGCACAGAATTATGCTGGTACTTTGGAAATTGAAGTTGGATTTAAAACAAAACAAAAATTCGATGCTCTAATAAAAGTTGCCATTCGATTTTGTTGTGCATTCACTCATTACATCACCTTTGGTAATGTAAAAGAAGAATATGCAAATTAACATCTCTGTACTCTACTCCCAAGTACTTTACTCCCAAGTCTATAAATTATTTTGCTTTTTTTTCCCCTATTAAAAACCTATATGTACATATATATTTTTATACATGTTTATATGTATACTATATATATATATATATATAAAGCTTATTTAGAAAATGCAGTATTTCAAAACAGTTTCTATTATCACTCTTTTTCAACGGACTCTGGCTGCATTCTTTTCATAGTTTTATTTCATCCTTCTTTGTTGTGTTTAGCACCAATTGGAACTGCTGGAAACCAGCTGGAAGCAACTTTCACTAACTTTTACAGGAAAGGAGCCCTGCCTTCATTCCTGAACTGAAAATAATTCCAGTTTGCTCTAAAATTGGAGCAAACATCAAGAGTTTTGATAGCACTGAACTGCACAGAGGCCGCTTGTTCTGTCCGTGAAAGGACCATTCTGGGCCTCAGAACTTGCTTTAAAACTCCAGCTATCCTGTATGTTATTGATCACCTTTTCATGTTCACCTCTTCCAACCGCCACTGTCACAAGCTTTAGCTCTTGTATTTCCCATGTTACTTCTTTTTTAGACTTTTTTTTTCTTTTTTAAAGTTGGAATCAGTGTTTCAGGATACACAAGAAAACACAAATACATCACCCATGTGCCTTGCCAATTGTCTAAGTAGGGTTAGTCACGTGTTTGTTCCTTTTCAGTCGAATCCAAACAATTTGCCTACTCATGGATACTCATTCCTCCATGTCTCTGAGGCACAGATGCTCTGTTAGCAGTCACTCTGAGAATGATTTCAAGTATAAATGAGAGTTATCATACTTCAGTCAGCTACATGTGTACAGAACTTCTGAAAGCAGTGCAAAAATTAAATCAGCTTCAGTCAACAACACAGTCCTCTATTCTCCCCAACTTCACCATGAACCATTTAAACTTGGAAATGACTACAAAGATAAAAGCAAGTCTTTCGTCCTTTTTTTTCAGCTAACGCTGCCAGGCAGAACTGACTGCAAAGCATGGTAGAAAGAAAGTGGTAACAGCAAACTGAGAGGTCCCAGACTTGGTCTGTTAGGTTACATGGTTCAGAATGCAGCAAAACACAGTCAAGTGCTCAGTGCTGTCCAGATCAGCCTGCAAGGCTTAGCATGGAATTGTTACTGTTACATAAACCCTAATTTAAAAAGGATTTCAGATGCATTGTCTGGTTCAGTTAGCACAATTACAGAAGAGGCTTTGTCAATATACTGAAAAGATTTATTCTTTGCAAATGTTCCTGTTGCATTTAGAGTCAGAAGGGAATTAGGACACTAGAGACAAATGACGCCTATTGTGTAGGAGAAGGTTCCCAAAACACACAGAAGCAAAGGAGTTCAGCCTCATGCTCTTACACCAAGAGAAAAGTTAACACCACTAAACTCATAGATAAAAATACATATATGTTTTAAAAATCAGAGCTTTTGAGCTGTTATTATCCACTCTGTGGACTGAAATACTGGGTTTATAAAATACAACTATGAAAAATTTTCAGTTAGATATGCTACAAATGCTTAGTCTAACTGCTCATTTATCTTAAACAAGTACTTAAAGCGAACAGATTGAAAAAAGCACTAGGAACAAACAAAAAGAACTATAGTATTCTCAGCTTACATTACTTGGAATGCCTCAGATGTGCAATCAAGCAAAAAGTGTCAAAAAAAAATCTTTGTCTAGGTGTCTCCTAAATTCTCCATCTGTCACTTGTTCAAGGCACTGTCTATTCCACAGCAAGCTGGAATGTACACTTCCTCCCTCAGGTTACATAGACAAAAAAACAGGCAAGAGCTTTCATTAAAACTTTCAAAGTGTAGTGAGATATTATAATCAAGTGGTTTTGATACTGAAATACTCAAACACATAGCATTGTTCTCCAATACCTATACTTGGATTTCAAAACTACTTTGAGTAGAAGAGCAGCTATACCGTTTTATGAAAACATACAATTGATTAACATTTGAAAGGTTTGCTTGGTATATGAGAATTCTGAAACACAGTTTGCAAGTGAATTGTGCAGAAAAAAATCTGAAAAAAGTGTCATGCACATCTACAATGGTCTGAACACATCCATCCGCAAAGCAGGCATTTTTAAAACATGTACAATATTGCTATTTTTAGCAATATTTCAAAGCGCTATTGATGATCTACATAGATTAATGCAGAGGCAGATACTAACCAGACAGTACTAGTCAGAATACAGAAAATAATTTGCATAAATTTCACATCTACAGTCTTCAAATAACTACTACACGTGCAAAACTGCCTGGCAGACTACTAATATAGGGCCTATAGTGTGTGCCCAGAACACACCCACACTTACAAAACTTATGAGTTGGCTCAGGATGGCTCTCCTGAGAATTCCCCTTCAGTACATAAAAGCACTTTCCACATCCAATAGCTTTATAATTACAGATTGATTACCATTCTTGTTCATCATTACCAGTCGTAGCACGGCTTTTAATGACTACTAAGAGATTCTCTTGTAACATGCAGCTAAATCTATCTCCTGTCTAGTCATTTACGCTCCCACATCATTACTATTCTTTTCCACTTGGGCCACATACAAAACAGCTCTGATCAGTCGAAAGGCAGGAGGGTCTGAATGACAAAGTGAGAACACAAACTCACTATGGTAACTATGGCAGCTAACTATGGTAAAAGCACATCAGAAAGCTCCCTTAAGGGACTTCTAAGGGCTTATCATTTTCTAATGAAAATGGGGAAAAAAATACACATGGACAACTCAGAGAGGACCCAGGACCTTGGAACACCTTCCCATTCATACCAAGTCACTAAACATAGAGCTAAATGTGTATGGTATGAAGTTTACAGTGTCAATCAACAAAGCAAACCTATTTATGGGCGTTATGTACTCGTTGCCAAAACACTGTCTACTACAACTTAAATGTAATTTCACTTGACTGAAAACTAGCAGGAAAGTATCAACTGAAAAACTAAAATGCTCAAAACACTATGAATAAAATTATATTTAAAAGAGAATAAGGCTCTGTCTGCATTTTCAGTTTAAATGTTATATGTAGCAATTTCAATCATATAGACACATTCCAAGTATAAGATGTAGATATACAAACTAGTCCAATGCTAAAACCAAAAAAAAAAGAAAAAAGCATCAAGATGATAAATAACTATGGCTTTTTTTTTTCAGTCAACAAGAGAATACATTTCTCAGAACCTCTACAAGAGGGATGAAACTAGCAGGATATTAAGGATTCCTGAGGAAGAAGCCTTACAAATAAGTGCGAGATGATCACGAAAGCAAGGATGGATTCTAAATCCAAGCAGATAAGCTGGGACACATTAGCCATTACCTATACTAACAACTAGTTTCTTAAAGAAGTGTTTTTCCTTCATAATAGCGTGGCCTTTACCAACAAGTACTGTTAGCCTGAGGGTTACTCACGACACTGCTATTTTAAAACAGGCATCAGCACTGCACAGAGATAATGTCACTGCTGCACAAACACCTGCCAGCTAAACTGACAGCTCTTCAAAGATGTCCCTGGACTCCCATCCCCAACGAGCTAACAGTAGGTGACTTAAGCTGAAGGATCACGAACGGGCCACTTAGAGCCAGACATATATGGACAGCCAGACATATATGGACAGCCACCTATCTCAGCCTTGAATTTGACTGCCAT
>JAVCKT010013307.1:0-12616 GCA_032273925.1 Rhynchotus rufescens
GATCTTATATCATAAACAGGATGTATTATGAAGACAAAATTGCATATCCAATCTGAATTCAAGCATTTTCCAGCTCTCGAGTAAACATTTGGCAGTCCTAGTTGCTTTGTAGGTAGGTAGTTTGGATTTGAATGTAGCAGTTTTGAGATAAAACTTCTGCAGGGGAGATTTTTGCCAACACCTCCAGCTTGTGTACTAGTGCTGCCCTTCAAATACAGTTTCTGTACTTCAGAAAATGGGGAAAGGGTGAATTTCCCAGCTTCTGCTCCAAAAAAAGGAGGAGAGGTGGTGCCAAGCAGGTTTTCAGTGGAGTGCTATCATCACCTTTATTTGAAAGTAAGTCTGCTTGGTCTGTCTCTAATCAAGAGTAACTGGAATTCCTTGTGCGGCCAGAAGTCTCGCACAGACTAAAACAGGAAGTCAAGTGGGTGTCTAACCTAAAGTTAGCGCCGGGGACCAGGCATCCCGATGTCTGGCCCGTGACCAACTCTCTTGTGCTGACAGAAATACATGGCTGTAATGACGCCCCGTATTTTTCTCCCTTGTAAAAAAACCCTTAGTCTCAATTTATTTCCATTTACCAGATATGAATTGTTGCTTTGTTT
The DNA here is from genome assembly GCA_032273925.1 of Rhynchotus rufescens. NCBI lineage: Eukaryota > Metazoa > Chordata > Aves > Tinamiformes > Tinamidae > Rhynchotus > Rhynchotus rufescens. The sequence continues at coordinate 606 of JAVCKT010013307.1, forward strand.
TCATGTTGAGATGCTGAAAACAATTTCTCTTGATTCATGTTTGCTGATAATCTCATTGTTGCCAAAAACAGAGCTAAAACAGTCCTGTGTTGTTATTAGCAAATATGAGTCACAAGGGAAATGTTAAATGCATAACAGGTTTATTGCCCTTTAAACACACCAACATTAGCTTCTCGTGGTCTGCAAAGAAGTTTCCATCTTCCAGAAGGAAATGCCTTGTAGAATTTATTGCCACAAAAGTTGTTGTGTCCATAGGTCACTCAATATAAAATAATTAAGGATCTTCTTACATAGCTGTGTATTATATTTTTGACAGTGTTTTCACCAGATGATCTCAAAGCACTTTGCAAATAGTTCTATTTCATGATATACTTGCAATATCATTTATTATCTTTTAAAGTTTTCAATTTGAAGAGAGCCCCTGAAGCAAGAAATAGCCATGCTCCTAAGCAGCTCCTCTGGAATGATCCCGCTGCTGATGGCAGAGCTGAAGCGCCGCCCGCAGCAGGTGGGAATCCCGCTCGCAGGCAGGGATGGTGCCGGCATGAGGCTCTTCTGCCCGTACCCAGCGGTACGGGAGCGCTGCCCATGCCTGGCGGCAGGAACCTCTTCCGAGCTGCCCCCAACTGCCTGAGGTTGCAGACCCTCAGTTTATCCCATGTGGCAGTGGTTCCGTTTGGCACCGTTGGCCAGCAGGTGGGGACCAAATAAAGCACTTCTTCCAGGTAGGGCAAATCAGGCCTGCAGAAGTCTCATTACTTAAAGAAGTTGTCCACCACATTGTGCTTGTGCAGACTATAGTAAACAATAAGGAACTGCAACTCCTTTACACACATTTTTCTTCATTCTTGTCCCTGTGCTGCCCTCTCCACTATTATCCCCATTGTATTTTAACATTATAGTGCCCCAGGAAACCTGTGTCAGTGTTTCTTTGTGATGGGCTTCTTATTATTGCAAGTCACAAACAGTTGCAACCAGTTTTTCTCCCCTGGAACAGGGCTTTTCTCCATGTTGCTGAAGGGAGCTTTGGTTAGAGTGGTCTCCTTTCGGTCTCTGCTGCAGAGATCCCATGTAGCCCTGACTGCAGGAACTGTCTTCGCTTAGGTACTGAGCTACCTCGTCCCAGGATATGCTCGTGAAGAGCATCTTCCAGGCTAGGTGCATCCAGCAGGAATGCGACTCCGGGTCTCTGAGACGGTTCTGCAGTGCAAACCGAAGCACAAACGCTGGAGACACCAGGGAGGTTCAGTCTGGGACAGTACCCTGGGCTGGACTGAAGCCTGGAGACACTCGCGCGCTGACACGGCTGTGCCGCTTCCAGCCCAGCTCATACAGGTGTATCCCAAGTGTAACATTTCTGGAAAACTTAGCACAGCCTGGCCCTCCATTCCTTCAGATTCCTGATGTTAATAAGGCCGCTGCTAGTTCCCTACCCTGCCGTGCTAGACCAGCAGTTGGTTTTACAGCACTTGAGAGTTCAGCAGCACTACGGAGTACGCACTAAATACAATTACCACTGCACAGCTCATGTATTTTTTTGCATTTATTAGCGATGTTAATCAGTATTAACCTGCTATCCATTAAGGTAATATTATAGCATTCGAATGGGCAACCAATTGCCTGCATCAGTACTCAAAATGTGCTGATGCTGAGGCTCAGAAAATAGGAAGGTGCAGTTAGCAGGGCCCATGTTTGCTTCCTCCCAAACAGAGAGGTACAAAAGGGCTTGTTCGTTACCTTGGGTTAGTGCTGCTGATATTTAAGCAAAATTATGTATTGGAATTTCAGCCCTATGAAATTGTGTGCATGTGCATTTCTATAATAATGATGTTTGTAATTGTAATATTATTGTCAAATAATACTACATACTTATAAAAACACGGTCTCAAAGGAATTACTAACTGCAGGATGCAGCATTTTTCTTTTTTTCTTCTTTTTCTTTTTGGTTTCCAGTCCTGTGCTCCCCTGCTAATTATGCTGAATAATATATGATTTTTCAATACTAACTATCCAATAGGGACCTTTGGAAACACCACACATCTAAGTTAGTGCAGCTGTTGCAACCCTGACTATTCCTTTACATTTTACTTCTCACATTTTAATGGAGCAACATTTAATATTACAACTGATTTGTGTGGGTCTTGATCTTGATGCCTAAGTATTCCCATTAATCAGTCAATTCTTCAATGCATAGAGTGTCTGCTGGCAGGTTGGTTGGACATTGCCTTAGTAATGAAAAACAGTAGAGATTACATTTAAGAAATTGGCTTCCTAAGTGTGAGCTTCTGCATAGCTGGAGCCATATAGTTCAGTAATTTTACAGCTATACTCTTATTATATATATTATATGTTGTTTCACAGGTATGTAGAGGTGTATGAATATAACAATATGCTTTACTTGTGCATGAACACACACACAAATTCACAAATCAGAAGGCTGATTAATGGGCAGCCTTTGCCTACTTGCACTGTTACTGCCCATCCTTTAATGCCAATTACTACAAAATTTAGACACAGTTTTTATAAGCTTAAAGAAGAAGACATTTAAAGGAAAATTATTTGAATAGTAAAGTTATGCAGTTGCAGATTGGGAAAAGCCTTCTCGTAGAGTTCCTGTCCGATTGCCATGTAGTTTATTTATGTCCTGTGCATAGGTTCTATACACTCAGTAGCTAAAAGCTATAAGGAAAAATCCTTAAAGTTGTTCCAGTTTTCATGCTTTAAGTGCTCAAGGTTCACTGCTCACTCTCACCTCGTTTGTGCCCTGGTTGCACTTGTTGTTATTCATGACTGCAGGGTTGGGTCTGGCTCTCCAGCACGGCAGCACAGAGCAGGTTTAGGCAGGGAGCCCCGGGAGGAGCAGGGGCCATGGGGTAGTGCCCGGTGCCACTGCAGCTCCCTCCTGCTCTCCTGCCCCTGCTCCAGCAGCTCCCGGGCACTCCGCGTTGCTGCAGTGTCCTCGTGCCCACGACACAAGGCCGATGGGGACATTCCTACCAGTTTGTATCAGACCTGTGTCATGGGCCTGGCTCATCCCACACTCACATATCCAAGCATCGTGCTCAGCTCCTGGGTGCAGACATGTCTAGGTGTCCACATGGGAGCTGCGTGTCTTAATTATCCTCTTTTAGTCTGAATTCTCTGTAAATAACAGTCTTAATCGCTTATCACATCTTGAGGCTTTTAAAATGGAAATACTGATGGAATTTTCAAGCTAGAAATCCATTCTGACAGAGCCATGCGCTCTACACTGAGCACAACTATTATCTTTTTGTGAATTTCAGCAAATGTAAAGAAAGTTTCAAAATACAGTCAGAATCTGCTTCAGTAGGAAAGCAAAACCTATTTCAAAACAAAGCCAGACGCAGCAGTTTGACACTTTAGCTTCCATCTGGGAGTAGCCAACATGAAATGGTCTTAACTGTGTTTGAAAAGAGGCTGCCAATGGTAGCAGCAGCGCTGCATTTTATACTGTGGCTAGTCCTCAGTGTGAAGCAATCTTGTCAGGACCAAGTCTGATGACTTTGTGGGCCTCTTCCAACTCTTGTTTTCACAAATCGGGGAAATCACGTCTGTGGTTGCCTTTGGGTGACGGAAATCCTCTGTTGTGCTCTGGTGAGGACTTCTGAAAGCTCAAAGCATTTTCCCTTTAACTTTATAGTGTGCAGTTGCATGTTGCTTTGGTGACTCTGCTTGGACACTGTTTCCAAATCCTAGTCCAGATTCTGAAACTGCTCTATGCTATATCTTATCTCAGCCATATGTAAGCATATAGTTATATTTATTCATATATATATTTTTATATATATATATATATATAATTTAAGCAGCAATTTGCTGTCAAATTTGTCACAAATGTCTCAGCAGAGTGCCAAGCTGAAGCACCTTTAGACAGTGAGATTCCACAGAAAAGCAATATAACCAAGAATCTATTCAAACTGTTTCAAGCAGCTAGATTGGCAGAACCTTTCTTCAGCTGTTCATAACCTTTGTAGATGCAGACTAAAAAATGTCGAATTTAAGTTCCCATTTATTCATTTAAAACACAGAATTTTCACCAGAATTAGGCAGAAGTGCATCCTGGTAAATGGTTTTGACTTAGCCAGCAAACAGTAACAAAACAGAATATAGAGAAGAGTTTGAAATAAAGCTCTTAGGGACAATTGTTTTAGAAACATGCCCAGCTTATTCCTGGAGGCCTTCTGCTCCCTGGCACTGGGTGCTCCTGACCGCGATGACGTTCTTGTCAGCTTTATCGCAGCAGCTGAAGAAGAACCATTTCAGTCTGCAGTTGGGGAGTCTCTGCATTTCAGTGCGCCTTCTCATGAACTCGACATCCCAGATTCCCAAAACTGCACTCAGCTTGTTTAGAAGCCCTTGTGTCGCTCATGAAGTGAGGTCTACACTGGCAGGGAAGTTTCAGACCTTTGAAATCCAGAGACCTTTCCATGAGCACCAAGGCCCGATATATCCTGGAGATTATCCAGATAAATCTCTGGCCTGTTTTGGCCTATGTCCACCCTAGGCCGTTTTGCGTGTCCAGCCATCTGTGAGCCAAGGTGCCCACTGTTTCTGTGTGCCAGTCTTGCCAGCTTTGGAGAACTTTCCTTCTTTACGGCAATGCTGAGTCCTGTTTCAGTTATTTCCTATTCACTAACTCCTCATAAACAACATAGATGGATCTGGCCAGTGCCTTAGAGTTTGGCACTAGTGCTGTTACATAATGTGACAATCCTGATATAGAATTACAATTCAGATATTAACTAAAAGGAGAAGTTGTTACATGTGACAGTGCCCACAAAGTATTCCAAGAAACTGCAAAGTCATTACTTGAGAATTCAAGTTCCCCCATCATCAATATGTCTATATTGTCACACACAAAAAATAACACATTGAAAAGTTATTGGTGAATATGACAATCTATCCTGCTTTCCTCCTGGGACTAGATAATGGCTTATGGATATATTAATCTTTTTGATTTTGGCATCTATTATAATATGATGGATGGATGGCATATAACAGTGCTCTTTGGTTGCTGAGATTTTGCTAATAGGAAGAGAAATAAATCCACATAGGATGTGTTCCAGTTTGAGAGTTCATCTGCAGCCTGGCCACGTTCTGAATTCTCTGGGCACTGGTGCTTTTTGGAAATTGGTATGCATCAATCTGCTCCTTTTTTCTCTTCTTTTTTAATTGTCAAGATGCTTAAACTTTTGACAGGTAATGAGACAGACGGGCAGGCACAAACTCTGATGCTCCCATCAGGAAATAAAAGCATCTTGTAGAAAGTGTGTCTAACACTTTATCCATAAATATGGATAACATTTATGGATTACACTTCATCCATAAATAAATATCCAACATGCAAATTACTTGACTGATGCCTTATTCAGTAATAGTAATATATCCTAATGCTCCTCCCTTTGCCAAAGCAAATATGCCATTTAACAAAGAAATAAAATAAGGTCAAATTCTGTTGTCCTTACATCATGCAGAGACCTGCCAGGTTTATATGCCTTTTTTTCCCAGTCGTAGAAGACAAGTTCAGTGCTAATTTTGTTGTCACATTGAACTTCTCTTTGTATGTGTCCATAGGTGTTGAATTTCTTTGTTGTTGAAATCCTGTGTTATGTGAAACAAATAAGGAACTAGCTTGTACTGTCTGTATAGTAACCTGTCCTACCTGCCTTCCAGGCTGATTTTGATGGTAAGCCTGACTCCTTGTTCTTCAGTGATGGGCAGCGAAGAATTGACTTTGTTTTGGTGTATGAAGATGAAAGCAAAAAGATGACTCACAAGAGGAGTGACCATAAAAAGCAAAAGGTAAGCTGGTAGTGCATACCTGCCTCGTTTGCTTTGTGGTAGAGCCATGGGCAGAACCAAGGGCTCTCTGTCAGGGTGCATTAAGTGTCTCTAGGCCATGCTTGCAGGAGGGAACCCTTCAGGAAATGTAAGCCAAAAAATGCTCTTTTCGCGATCCCAGTAAGAATTAAGCACTGATGTCTTCAGACTAGGACATTTTTTAAAAAAATGATAAATGAATTAGATCCCTACTGGACTTCAGCAATAAGGTCGTTCAGGAGAGCTTACAAAAGGAAGCAGATAAGTGGCGTGGTCCAGGTCTCCGTTCTGGATATGGCTGCTGACATTCTGCCCACTATGTCCTTCATGGGAGGCCTAACGCTGTGTTGCTTTGCCACCAGAACTTCTCCAAGTGCCACTTTTTCCCTTGCCACTTGAACAGCTTAGCCCTCCTCACGACCCTGAAAAAATTTTCTGACTCGAGCCAGTGACTACTTGGTGAGTAGTCTTGTGAACACTTGTTTGAGTGCTTGAGCACTGCAAACAACAGCAACCAGACATTATTTTTGAATAATTTCAGTAGGTCTCATGATGAGTTTCATCCAGAAGGGCAACTCGTTCCAGGAGAACAAGCTCAGCTTTGTCCTGAAGCTGTTTTGATTGTGAACTGCCTGGGAGATATCAGCTGGACTGTAGTGTCCCTTGGAATCCGTGCTCTCCCACCCACTTCCTTCCTGTGATTCAGCAGCCCTTGTTTTCTAGCAGCCTGTGGTGGAGACAGGCAAGGATGGAGATATCGCCGAAAGCACCTCATGTAAATAGAATGATTTGCCATTAGGAAGGGGAGAGCAGGAGTAGAAAGGCCTGCAGTTAAGCTGATTGTTCCTCATGACACAGTGTTGTCATTGGCATTGCCAGGACAGCCACGAGGAAGGTCGCTAGTAGGATCTGAGAGAGCCCTGCAGTAGGTGGATGTTACATTGCACATGGTCACTAGATCAGCGATAAAAATGAATTGAAAGGTAATTAGAAACAAAAAGCTGCCCTTTTGGAAGCAATTGGTTTTTGCAATTACCATTTTACTATTATGTTTGTACTATTTGGCTATTGCCCAAATGTATTTAAAAATATAATGTGTCCTCTCCAAATAGTGATAAAAATTAAATATGAGCAATGAGCATTAGTATTTTTAGTGCAGCATTAATGTTGGGACATTAGCCAGAGCTAAAGCAGGGATGATGAGAGCAGCAGATTGTGTGTGCTCTGCTGCATGCTTCCCAAAGAGGAGGTTACTTTCCAATGCCTCAGTCCTGCAAAGATCCTCATCCAAACCAAGTCTGTTGGGGTACTAAAGAGAAGGACGTAGCCTACCTACCTTAACAAACATAAGCCTGAGGCATATTAGACTAACATATAGGCTAACACATAGAACATGGCTCTAACAGATATAGCAAAGTAAATTAGACTTATAGCCAGATAAGGTGAAGACTGACTGGCTGGGAAAAAGTTCTGCAGAAAAGGCCCTGAGGAGGTCCTGCTTGGCCCTGGTGTGTTCTGGTGGTGAGGAAAGCCACAACTTTCTGGTCTGCAGGAACAGAGGCACAGCCAGTAGATCAAGGGAAGGGAAGTGCAAGCCCTTGTTAGACAACATCTAGAACACTGAGTGAAGTCTCTGTCATTGGAGGTTTTCAAGACCTGGCTGGATCTTGAAGCCTTGAGCAATTTGGTCTGACTCTGCTTTGAACAGCAACTTGGACTAGAGACTTCCTGTGGTCCATTCTAGCCTTGATCAAGGTGCAGAATTTTGCCTTGGGACCTGCCTAACACTTGTATTAGAAGTGAAAGCAGAGAGACAGAGAAGAACCAAAACAAACAAAAAAGTGAAAGACTAATTGAAGAGAAGAAACAAAACACATATAAACACATGTATGACTGGGTGGAAAGGAAGATCACATTTATGCTGCAGTTTTTCAGGCTGGGAAAATACTAATAGAAGGTATGCTATATGTATATGTATATATGTATATAGAATGTATATGTATATAGATGTATACATCTTCTAGCAGAAGATGTAGTGATAGAGTGATAAGAGTAGATACACATTCCAGTGTATCTAAATTCTCAGAAAGGTGTGGAGATGCTGGTGCCCAAGATTCATAAAGAATTTACTGGACTAATATCTTGTTGATATCTTCTATTTACCAACATTATTGTTTATTTAGTTCTGTTTTATTTTGATGCAAATGGACTTCTGCTCTTGTGATGAAATAAAATGTACCAACCTAAGGAATACTGTCATTTGCAAGCAGCCTTGAGTATTGAGCAGTTCATTGTCCATCTCTGTTCAATGAGGAAAGGACCTGAAAATGTAAAATTTCTTAAGAAGCATCTTGTTTAATTCAAAATGAAGAGTGAAAAAGGTTCCTTGCCCATAGTACTCTTGGACTCAAAGACAGTTTTAAGGAGCAGTTATCCATAGGTTTATTGTTCACAGAACTTTCAAACTCCTGCTTGGTAAAAGGTAATGAATCCAGTGAAATCTCTTTCACTGGAAGGGATAAAATCCTCACCCCGCTGAGGTCAACAGAGAAGTCTCCATTGATCTAAATCTGGCCAGAAGCAACTTCACCATCCTGTGAAAAGTAGGGACCCTGAAATGTAGTCCCTGGAACAAATTATGTGTGGCTTTCACTGCACTGCACCTGGCTGCATGGCATGTAGGGCAGGGCAGAATCTTAATTGTTAGTGGGTGTCAGAAGTGAAAAATTTGGGGTGCAGAAGTGAAAAGTAGGACTCCTCAGTCCTTTTATATGATATAATGAAAGTGGAGGAGTCCCCAAATGAATGGGAGTGATTTGAAAATCACACCTTGAGCTAGGTATCCAATTTACTGGATATAGAAAAATGGGGCACGGATCCATATGTTCTCCTGCATTCAGGCCTAGGATCACTGTTATATTTAATTTGAATGGCTTTATGTCCTTATTGAATAAAAAAATGGCCGAGTGCTAGATTGTAATAATTAGTAGCTTTCCTGAGGAAATGATATCAGTGAAAAGAATGAAATAAAATAACTAAAAAATGTATGGTTGATTCAGGAAGAAGGGGAGGGGAAAAGCTATATTTCTGAAGCACTTGGAGATTTTCATTGCTGGTTTGTTAGCTTCCTTTCATGTCCTTTGGAAATCTGCTTTAAAGGAGCCAAAGGCAGAAAACAGAAATCACAGCCTCAGAAAGTGTCTAACGTAATTTGCAAACTCAAAATTTAGCAGATAACGTTCATGTACATGACTCAGTTTGAACTCCAAACATTTTAAAGCTGTTGCACAGTCAATTTTGCAAGTACTAACAAAAAACAAACTGTGCCAGGAGCGGATTCCAGAAACTGTAATGTGTGGTACCTTGCAAACAAGTTCCAAAGCAGGGGTCCAGCAACTGTCTGAAATTCATGTTCCTGCCCTAAGCAGGCTTTTAAACCTCCTAAATTATGTACTCCATTTATCAGGATAGAAATTGGCAGGATAAAAATTAAATATTACTAGTCTTCCTTAAAATGTTCCCAAACGCCAGTTTTGTCTGTTGGAATTCTCAAGCACCTTGTTCTTGAAAGCTAAAGGATCAACTCCAGAAGGACCGAGTCAAAACAGTCTGACACAGAACGTACTTCTAATCCATCTGCTTCCTCACAACAGAAATTGCTCCCAGAGAATTTTACATACTCAGATTTTTTTTAATGTACAATTTTACGGAGAACTCAAGCAAGGCTAGAGAAGTTGCCTTTACAAGCAATGAGCAGTTCCTACTGGACTTGTTTAGACAGCCAACAGAAAGCTTCAACCCTTTTTAACCACCTAGCTCTGCTTCTGCCACCGTTTAGAATGCGTCACACTTACAGAAAAAGAACAATATTCGGGTTTAGAGAAAGAATAAAACCCCAGTGCCATTTTACACTGTAATTTGACACAATAGAGGATAACAGGCTCTATATGCTGACCCAGGAAGTTTTTATAACAAAGATGAATGAGGTCTTTGAAACGGGGAGAAGGGCAACCACACTTGCTCTCGCCTCTGCAGAATGGGTTAGCTGGGAAGCAGAAACACACTAAAAAATAATCTCTCTTCCTGAGGTAGCCCCAGACTCTGCTCCAGGTTTACCTAACGAAGGAAGGAAGGACAGACAGAGGAGAGAATTATCGAAATTTAGGACATGCTTTCATGGGGTCTGAAATGGGTCTTTCCAAACGCAGTGATTAAAAGTCACTATTGAGAGCAGGGCTAGACTGCAGTATTGTCAATTTTGTGTGGTCATGTATCAGGTTTAAAAACATCACCGTGTTGCTTCTCATTATGATGATTATCCTCAAACGTAAAGAGGCTTCCGTTAAAAGCACAAAACACAAGCAGAGCTGCTTGGTCACTTAGAGTGGATGCCGACAGCTCAGGGTTCAGAAGAACCTGCAACACCAGCCAGAACCTCTGAGTTGGCCGCCCATTGACAGCTCTGCTCTCCGCTCCTTTTAGCTGCTTCACTGGAGGTCCAGGATTTTCTCTCTCTGACTGTCCGTGATTTATCTGCTGACTCTCAGGTCAGGCAGGGCTACTTAAACACTCCTCTCCATGTTAGGATTGTTCCCCTGAAGCCACACCACATTTTTTATGGGGACCTTTTCTCTTTGCCCAAAGAAACCAGCGATGTGAGGTAACATTCTTCTATCACTGTAGTCAAAGCAAATTCTTCCTACCATTTAAAAACACAGAGAAAAACCTGCTAACTGTCTCTTAGCAAATTCCAGACTCACAATCTTGTTAGTCTGCTCAGCTTGGCAAGACAATGATCAGATACTGAAGGCATTATGGGGACAAAACAGCTCCCAAGAGTTAATCCTTCTATACCATTAATATTTATTGATACTGTGCTTTCACTTTCTTCAGACTGTCTGTGATTATTTCATAGTATCTATGAGTATCTGTCTCATAGTGTCTTATTCTGTTGGCTAGAATTCTGTTGGCTGTTGGCTGTTCAGGCATCAAAATCTCAGTCAGTTCTACATCAGCAACTTGATCATGTCTACAATATTCCTCTACTATTGCCTTTGCAGGTAGCATAACAAAATGCTGGATACTGAAATAAGCTTGAAACAGTTGCCATATCCCAACATAACAAGCTATCATATCTTTATGCTGCATTCCACAGCCAACACAAAACCACTGAAGACTCCTCTGGGTAAAAGTCTAGCTGCTCCATAGATCATCTTACACATAATTCTACCGTTCCTATAAACTAGGAAAACCCTTAATTAGCAAAGGTTCCCAGGAGTTTTGTTTCTCACTACTTGTATTAATGCATTATTGGAAACTTTATATTGTCAACATTGCTGTAATATTCTGAGGGCAAAATTAATCTGGTGAGCATCTTGCCATAATACATTATTGAAGCACTCTGAATAGTAAGAATAAAAATAAATAAATAAATAAACATGCATGTAACAGAGAATCATCTCATATCTATTTTAGTGCTATTTAGGAAGAAATGAAACATTTGGCCCTGTGCCTTTTTTATTTGCTGAAACCCAGCAGGATTCTAGATTATTCTGTCTATATTGTTCATCTTTCAAAGGATCATATGAACATGGAAGTTGTAAAAAGGTAGGATTAAATTAATAATTTTCATCAAGGGAAAAGAGGTAATAATAGAGTGGGAAAAAAAAAGGAGTGTGTTCTTCAGTGCCTATATTAATGATCTGGTAAGGAAAGCAAGTTGTGATGTAGCAAAAATTACAGAGGAAATAGTTATGTAGGTTATTGAGAAGCCAAGATGACTCCGAAGCTTTAGCTTTGGGAGTGAATGAAAAGCATTATTACCCATGAAATGCTGACAAATGCAAGGAAATCTGTCGCTGCAAGGAAGAACCTCATTCATTCCAAGTTAATGTTGTCAGAAGAGACTGGAATAAAAAGGCATGAAATGCAAAATAGATCAAAGAAATACCTTTTAACAAGGTATGAGACTCATCCATTTAGAGCATTTATTACTACATGCAGATGCAGCAATTGAGATTGAACAGTATGAAAGGGAGAGACTGTTTATATGATTATTCACGATTATAATTTTTAATTCTACAGTTCTTACAGTTTTGGATTCTTTCTCTCTTTTTTTTTTTTTTTATGATTAAGAGGTTTACATCAAAATTAAAGATCTTGATGAAAAT
>JAVCKT010013309.1:0-18547 GCA_032273925.1 Rhynchotus rufescens
CTCATGGTCAACTTGTCGTCCACCATGACCCCCAGGTCCCTCTCTGCGGGGCTGCTCTCCAGCAGGTCAACCCCTAAATTATCTGGGAGCAGGGATGCACAGAGACAGGCCATGGAGCTCTCATACTGTACCTTACCTGAAGGCAAGTTCTGTTGCCCTTGCGTGAGAAGGAAGCGGGAAGCTGTGCTTCAGCTCCACCTGTACTCACAGTTCCTGGAAATGACCTCAAAGGGAGGACAAAGGGCAGCTGCAGGCTGCAGTCCCCTCTGTAGCTTGTTGGCATGCATGAAAGCCTTCCTGAAAGCACGGGCTGGGCAGCAGCAGTCAGGGAGAGCTGCTCACGGTAAGCGCAGAGGATTCCACAGCCCTCTGGTATCTGTGCAACTGCAGGGCCTCAGCTGCTGAAAACTGGAGCTGCTTAGAAATCATCAGCCTTGGAATGAGGCAGCTCTGGCCCATTCGGGTTTCCAGTTCAGGTCTCCAGCATTTCCAGGCACCAATGGAAGTTGAAACCGATGACAGCCTTTCCTTGTCGCAGTGAGGTGGGTGCCATGCAGCTGACACTGACACAGTGGAGCCCACAGAGGCTCCTGGCTGGAGCCTCTGCCAGAAGGCTGAAGCTGCTGCTCATCTCAGGCTCTGTCTGTGGACTGTTTTGGCACTTGGCCTACTAACTTGCCCTAGGCCTACCTCAGTGCTACCACTAGTATCGAGCTAGTCCTGGCCCAGAAGCTTGCGACCATGTAAGAGCATCACTGCAGGGCACCACTGTTATTCAGCACAGTCTGGAAGCAGAGTGGAGAGCTTGGTTTCCTGCCCCTTGGAGAACTTGTGTGTCTCCTGGCATGGGTGAGGTGTGCCAAAAGGGGAGGAGAGAAACAAGAACATAAAGCAAAACAAAGTTGGGCTGGAACGGCACCAGTGGAGTAAAGGGTTGATACTGGGAACAGAAAGAGACACACATATTAAACCTGCAAGATGTTAAAGCAGTTGGAGGCTCAACAGAGGGAGTCATAAGTGACTTTTCAGATAAAAAAACGGCTGTTTTTGTCAGGTGCTTCTGTGTTATGTGGCTTGGATAGAAGCCAGAACATTGCCTGGCACTTGAAGCTGTAAATTTTCAGTGTTGGAGAAACAAGCCTCTAGAAAACCATCACAGGATTGCCCTTTTCCTGGAAGCGAGGTCCTGCCAGGCTCAGATCGGCATGGTATCTCCATGTACGCAGGGACCCTGCCTTCATGCTCTCTTTTCTTTTCTTCCAGCCATTCCCACTCTCCTGGCTCCATGGCTACTGTGCGTGAATGGTCCTGCACCCGCTGCACCTTCTTGAACCCTGTTGGCCAACGGCAATGCTCCATATGTGAAGCCCCCCGCCAAAAGCCTGACCTCAACCACATTCTGCGGCTCAGTGTGGAGGAACAGAAATGGGCCTGTGCCCGCTGCACTTTCAGGAACTTTTTGGGCAAGGAAACCTGTGAGGTGTGTGGCTTCAGCCCAGAACCAGGACCCAGCAGCTCCCCTTTGCCTGTCATCAATGGCATCTTGCCTAAGCCCACGGTGCTTGTGGAGCCCAAGAGCACATCGAAGGAGGAGGCTGCCAAGACAGAAAGTGGCAGTGAAGACTCTGGGGGAAAGAATCCAGATGAGGCAGATGTGGAGGACGGCTGGGCTTGCCAGCGCTGCACGCTGCACAACACGCCAGTGGCCAACTCCTGTTCTGCTTGTGGCGGGCCACGCAAGCTCTCCCTGCCCAAGATCCCACCAGAGGCGCTGGTCGTCCCTGAAGTCATCACTCCTGCTGGATTTCAAATAGCCCCAGCTACTCCTCAGTCTTTAGTCTCTGTAGAGATCACTGATGGTGATGCCGTAGCCACCCAGGGCCCAGTGGCTATGGAACAAGAGGCCCAGAAGATGCCAGCCTTCAGCCCCTTCTCCCCAGGGCTCCAAAACAACCCCGTGCCCCGAAGCCGCCGGGAGGTGCCCCCACAGCTGCAGATGCCGGGGCCTGAAGCCTCCCAGCCTGTGGCTCCAACTGCAGCTGGGCAGAAGGGCTCTCCGCAGGGTCAAGCCAGAGCTCCACCACCTGCCCGCTTCCAGGAGCTGCTGTCCAACAAGCGTCTGGGCATGCTGGAGGAGGAGATGGAGGTGGGTCCATCCCATTGGAAGTGCGGCACCTGCTCGCTGCTTAACACTGCTGGGACCAGCACATGTGAGGTCTGCAATGCCCAGAAAGGCAGTGACACCATCAACTTGGTGGGAGACTCGGTGAGATTCACCCCATGCAGCCCCTCCAGCCCTGACTTCACGACCTGGTCTTGTTCCAAATGCACCCTCAAGAACCCCACGCTGGCCCAGAAGTGCAAAGTTTGTGGCTCCTCCAAGCTGCATGGCTTCCAGGAGCACGGGGCACAGGGGGAGCCAGCCCCTAAGTGTTCTGACTGTGGGGCTTGCGACAAGGGCGCCTGTTCCTCTTGTGGTGGCAAAGCCCCATCTGCCCGTAAGGTTGCTCGCCTCTTCCCTTCCCAGCTGCCCATGGCCCAAGACAGACCAAGCCAGTGGGCTTGTCCTGCTTGCACCTTGCTCAATGAGCTCAAGGCCAAGCATTGTGTGGCCTGCCATACTCCCCAGCACTACGTGGCCCAGCACAAGGGCACCAAGCCCCTCAAGAGACGCGAGAGCATGCATGTGGAGAAGAGGCGGCAAACAGACGAAGGAGAGGCCAAAGCCCTGTGGGAAAACATTGTGACCTTCTGTCGGGAGGTGAGTGCTTGACAGACTTGGCTTGCTCCTAATCTCACTTGGAAGGAGCCCTTTGTACATCTGCTGCATGGATCTAGGCTGTCAGTATCACACATGCAGAATCATGGAATGGTTGAGGTTGGAAGGTCAGATACTATTTTACATGAGCTTCTTTCTCTCTGTTTAAGCCTTAGAATCACGGAATCACAGAATGGTTGAGGTTGGAAGGGACCTCTAGAGATCATCAAGTCCAAACCCGCTGTTCCAGCAGGGACACCCTGAGCATGTGGCACAGGGTGGCATCCAGGCGAGTTTGGAAGATCTCCAGAGAAGGAGACTCCACAACCTCCCTGAGCAGCCTGTTCAGGGCTCTGTACTCTCACAGTAAAGAAGTTCTTCCTCATATGGAGAGGGAACTTCCTGTGTTTTAATTTATACCCATTACCCCTTGTTCTCTTGCTGACCACCACCGAGATTAGGCTTGCAGATAAAATCTTACCCTGCAACAGGTTGCTGCTGGCTGTTCATGCTGAAGCATGATGATAAGTTAAATTGGCATGTTAAGTCTGCAGGGTGAAGAGGACCTTCCAAAGTGATCCTTCTAGCTTATGCCCTATCCTAGAGTGAGGAAGGTTGAGCACTAACTCTGAAGTATACTGAGTTTTAAAGCGGTCACAGTTCAGTGGGAGTGTCAGTGTCCTGTCCCACCTGAGCTCCCAAATCTGTAATGGACTTAGGCTCCTGCTGAGCCTAGAGTCCTGTGCAAGCCGGAGACAGGAGCTGTATTCAGATAACTCTTGTGGTGGTGCCTGGTATAGGTGGCTGTCTAAGGTCACAGGGTCCTGCTCAGTGCAGTCCTAGCTCAGGACAGTGACAGGTTGGATCCTGGTCATGGTCTAAGGCAGACAGAAGGCTCTCCTCCATCTCTGCCTTTTGGAAGAGAACCACAGCTCCAAAGGGGAGACAAAACTTAGGATGCCCTAAGTCCCTGACTCAAGAACTGTTGGCTTGTTCTGAGTCTCTCCAGTGCTGCACAGGGGATTCCTGGGGAACTCTCATCTTTTTTTCCACCAAAAGGTGGAAAACTTTGCAAGGCCAAGATGGGGGTTTGCAAATATAGCAGAAGCAATTTGTTCATCGTCTTCACCCAGAAAGCCATTAGGACTCTGGAGCTTGTCCTTTTTGTTCTGTGTCAGTGTTCAAATAGTGGCATTAATTAGAAAAACCTTTCTGTAGAATAGAAACTAAAAGGGATAATTGAAGAACCACGTAGAAAACATTTGCATCAGTGAGTTAGGATTGTAAGTAAAGAAGAAGACAAATACTAATTCAGTTGCATTAAAGCTAATTGAAATCATAGGACATTTCTGATTTAAAAAAAAAGAGATTTCATGTAATTGATGGCAACTAAACAAAAAAAGAAAGCCCAGTTCTTATTTCACTCTGTGTTAAACTTTCTGAATAAGTAGCCCTTCTCCCCGTGGTGAAGTTTTGTCCATCCTAAATCTGTGGGAACACCTGCAGGACTATCTACCCTTTCCCATTCAATTCAATCCCATTTTATGCAATATGCAGTAACTGTTGCGGGTGGACTCCGAATATCTTTATTCCAGAATCACTTGCCTACTTATAGTCAGACTGATTCCATTTGCAGAAGGTGCCTTTGATGTCCTCTACTTATTTACCTTGGAAGAGTCACAGAGACCTGCAGGGCAAGGAGCAGGAGTGTGCTGTGAGTGGATGCAGCAGAGCCTGGGGCTGCCCTGTGCAGCTCAGCCCATATCACAGGGCTCTGATCCGTGAGGATTTTGTTGCCAAATGCTTTTTCACAGGCTTCCTGCTTTGCCACTTAGAGAGGCAGCCAAGGTCCCCTACAGTCCAGCTTTTAGCACCAGTGCAAAGTGCAAGCTGGTTCCTGCCAGGAGAGTTTGCTGCAAAAAAAAAGAAAATAATCATCTGTGTTGCAAGCAGGAGCCTGGCACCTGGAGAGGTGAACCAGATCGCGGATGCCATGGCCAAATGTTGGACCTGCTGCCCAAAATTAATCTAGGCATGATCTGCTTTGGCCTGCAATGTTTTCTACAGAGGCCCAGCCTCATGCTGGCCTCAAATCATGCTCCCTGTCATGGCATCAGAACAGGCTGCCTTGGCCAAACACAAGCATTAGGAGGCTCTGGTCTCCTTTCTGGGATAGAATGGCCAGCTTTCCATGCTGGCCTCTTCCCAAGAGGAGCTGGGAGTGTGCCATACGCACTCATGCTCTCCTTGCCTTTTGCTCTTGCAGAACAAAGTCAATTTTGTAGATGATAGTTTCCACCCTGGGCCCAAGTCTGTGGGATTCCCAGAAGGCGACAGTGTCCAGCAGAGGGTGAAACAGTGGCTGCGACCCCATGAAATCAACTGTAGCATCTTCAAAGACCGATCGGTGAAATGGTCAGTGTTTCGGACACCCAGGCCCTCAGACATCCTCCAAGGACTTCTGGGAAACTGCTGGTAAGACGAAGAGAGCTGGAGTGACACCCTCCTCCACTTTCCCCTTCTCCACCCACCATCCAATTCCAAGCTGGACTGTGCCCAACCAGTGCCGTCTATACATCCCTCTGTATATCCCATCCTGTATCCCACCCCTTACCAAAGTAGCGTGGATTCCAGGCCCCTATACTGCCCAGCTGGACAGGCCCAGCTCTTGTGTCCTGCTCTCCCATGCCTTGCTCACCGTGTCTCCCATCTCCCCAGGTTTCTGAGTGCCCTGGCAGTGCTGGCGGAGCGGCCGGAGCTGGTGGAGAGGGTGATGATTACGCGGACGCTGTGCCCCGAGGGCGCCTACCAGGTGCGCCTGTGCAAGGATGGCACATGGACCACTGTGCTGGTGGATGACATGCTGCCTTGTGATGAGTGTGGATACCTCCTCTTCTCTCAGGTCAGCATCCCAGCCCGGGGAAAAAGGGGTGCAAGGAAGGGGTGGGCAGGGCCTCAGGGGCATGGGACTCTCTCCTCCAGCTGTCCCAAGAGAGGACTGACAGAGGACTGGTAGCTTGTGACGCAGAGCTCTGCTGGATGTTCAGTGACTGAGCTCTTAGATACCATGATGTAAATCTGTTGAGGTCTCTCTTGTCTTTTCTTGGACTGCAAGAGAGTTCTTTTTCAGTCATCTTTTCCCCTGCTCATCTCCCCATATTGCAGGTCTGCAGAGGATGTCTTTATTCTTCACAGCAAAAGGAAAGGATTTTACCCGAGTATTTTTGCAGAGAGTGACTGAGCAAAAGCTGTTTCGTTCCTCTACAGGGATATCTGGCATCTTGGCTTTGTCAGAAAGGGCCCTTAAAGAGGGAGTTGGTTGCACTATAAGTCAGCCTATTTTGAGCCAGTGCCTGGTTGCTCTGAGCACCCTCAAGGGGCATCTGCTGGGATTAAAAAAGCTCCCTTAGCCATTTGGGACATCACTGTTCACTGTGCTCTGCCTGCCAGGCACTTGCTCAGATCTTTTCCGTGCAGAAGACCACAAACATGATTACTGAATATCAGACACCTGAACTGACAAACTGAAGTGCCACAGTCAGGAGAAGAGACAGGGACCTGGGAATTTTGGAGTTCTCTGTGGGTTTCACTGTGTTCTGCAAATCCAAATGATCTCTTTTAAGTTAAATTAAATCCAACAGCCTCAAGAGCTACATCATGATTGAGCTGTAGAAGAGTTTATGCAGTGAGGACAGGACTACAGGGACATGAGGACCTTGGGATAACTCAAGTCCTAGGAAAACTGTAGTATCGATACTGCTTGCAGAGCCCCTGGCCTGCATGGTCTTTGCTGTCCACTGCGTGGAGGTGGCCCAGTGCTAGGGCAGTTGTGTCAAGGCTTGCAGGCCTCTCTGGGCATGTGGTGTCACAGTCTGTTCAGCATAGTTGGCAGAATCACCACCTGTGTCCCACAACCCCAGTAGTCTCTGTGCAGACCGCTTTGGGTCTAGACAGGAGCTTCGTGCTCTTCAAACACACATATACCATTGCCAAGGCTGGATACCTACACAGGTCCTCTACAAAGTAGATGATTCCCCATAGGATACCGGAAAGCTGAGTGTGTCAAAACGAGTGCCAGAGCTCCTCAAAGTGGGTCCTATTAAACAGAAATATTGGAAAGGGGAAGAGAAAGGAGTCCATGCCTACATTCTGTCTCATGATAGACAAAGACCTAGTCAGATAAAGTTCTTTATTTTCAGCATAGGAAAAGAAACCCTCTTGAGTTTTTTGTTTATCCTTCTCCACCCATTCTTCCTCTCTTAAAATTTCAAGTCTACATGTCTTTAAGACTTGAAGATTTTCACATGGACTGGGCTTACGTTGCTTTTGATTCCAGGTGCATCTGAGTCTTGAAGGACTTTTGTTGCTGAGTTCTTAGTTGTTTGAGCTGAATGTGGGGGGTAAAAAGGAAAACCAAAGAGTTCTAAAAATAAAGCCAAAGCAGGATGTTATCACAGCTCTCTAGCTGAGTCTCAGGTGGAAATAAACTACATGGATTTTGTTCTTTGGGGGACTCAAATACAGACTAGAGAAAAGCACTTCTGAGCTTCCTTTATCACAAAGAATTCTTCATTGCCCTCCTGTCTTCTCCCAACTCCTGACGGTCGCCTATGAGTCACACAAAGTTGCAAGTGTACCAGAGGTTTTCCCTTGCTGCTCAGCAAGCACTGCGTTTTGCAACATCTCCATCTGGACCCCGTTTATTGGGGGTACAGGAGCCAACAAACGTTTCTGTGGCCTCTGTGCTGGTGCACTTGTAACCATCTACATTCATCTCTTCACTTCCTCATGTCAGGTAGGGGCTGGGATGAAAGTGTCTTCTCTCAGATTTGAACATGCCCAGGACAGTTTAGGAGGTTAGAGACCTGTAACAGTGGCCAGGCACACTGGCTGTAGGCTTTGTAACCCTCTGGGTGAATTAATGCAGCCTATACATTTCTTTATAGCACCTGTTAACCATACCAATAGCCTGGCCCCAGAGCAAAGTGACTCCAGAGAGATTTCCCGCTGCAAAAATGCATCTTCTAATTACATCTTGCCATTGGCACCGTGCTGGGAGTGGGGAAGTTTGTCAGTGGGCCGCTGAGTTTTTGGAGGTTCTTTTCCTTGTCCCTGAAACCACCTCTTCATTGTGCATGAAATGTAACTGTTTTCACTGCAAACTGTGCTCCAGGCAGCCTCCTTCTCCAAAGGTGTGATAGCTTTTATTTGCAGTGGTGTGTTAGTAAAAGCCAACTGTCCACAGGTGCCCACTAGCCTTTTTAACATTTTTGTTAATATTAAATGTTAAACATTTTTGAATCCAGATTGACACGGAAAGAAGGGACCATTATTTTATCAGGTTTAAAAAAAACCCCAATACTGGTCAGATAGTGCATAGAGTTTCCCTTGGCCATATGTGAGCAAGCTCCTGGTAGCTCAGCCTTACTGCTTCCATCACTCCGTCTCTTTTCATAATATGAGGGCTGGCAGAGAGCAGATGAGCAGGGCTTTGCCTTTTCTGCATGTGGTCCATTTGCTTTCCCATCACGTGTCCAGGGGGTGGCTTTTAACGTGTTTCTGTCTCTTTCTGCAGGCCCAGAGAAAGCAGTTATGGGTAGCCCTCATTGAGAAGGCCCTGGCCAAGCTTCATGGTTCGTACTTTGCCCTCCAGGCGGGGCGTGCTATTGAAGGCCTGGCTACACTAACTGGTGCCCCCTGCGAGAGCCTGATGCTGCAGGTCAGCTCCACTAACCCTCGCGAGGAGCCCATTGACACTGACCTCATCTGGGCCAAAATGCTGAGTTCTAAGGAGGCTGGGTAAGACAAGGCAGGAGGACATCATGGTAGTTGTCAGGACTTAAGATATTCAAAGAAGGGGGCAAGGGTGACCACTCTCACTTGTAAAGACTGAGAGGGGAGGGTCTAGTGTGTTGACCCAGGATGCAGTCCACAACGCTTGGCATCTGAAGTGTTGACAGAACCCTCCTCTAAGCTCTAAGAAATGATTTCTCCTTTGTTTAATTTTAAGATGAAATTAAAATCCTAGTGGATTTCCTTGTGCATGTTTGCTGCTGTCTTACAGAATTTTTGAAATGGCTGGCGTTAAATCTACTTGTTTTGCTTTGAATTTTGCTTCCATATTCCCTATATTAATAAGGGCTTTACTGTGCACATGTTCCCCGCCTTTAAATGCATCTTTGACTGTACCTGGGCATGATTAGTCCAGTCAGTAGGAGACAAAGCAAGAGCAAGTCCTCTAGCTCATCACTGGCAGACTTAACCGAGAGGAAGCGTTGGAGGGAAGTTAGGCTCCTAAGCTCTGCACAGTGAAGATCAGAGTGATTTTTACTGTGACAGCTAAAGGCAGGGTAGCTCCTGTCACCCTGTGGTCCTCGGCCACGTCTGTGGTTCTGCCACACTGCAGGCTGTGTCCTCGCTCCCACAACCAGGACCTGTTCCCTGAGAAATGGAGGCAGGCCCAGCTTTGGCCATTTCAGTTTGACCTGCCAACTGTCCAGGACACC
The DNA here is from genome assembly GCA_032273925.1 of Rhynchotus rufescens. NCBI lineage: Eukaryota > Metazoa > Chordata > Aves > Tinamiformes > Tinamidae > Rhynchotus > Rhynchotus rufescens. Next base: position 9,265 of record JAVCKT010013309.1, read on the forward strand.
CTTGGCGGCGCCATGGGGCCTGACAGAAAATGGGTGAGGTCGGGTGGAAGCCCCACCTTGCATGTGGAAAGAGCAAGCAGGAGCAGGTGAGGGATTTGACAGAAGATGAGGGCAGCTCTGTTTTGTCCAGCTGGTGATGGAAGACAATCAAGTGCTCTGATCTGAGGGCATCGCTTGGAGAAGCCCTCCATGGAGTCTGGACTTGAGCATGCATCTGAGTGGTGGAGTTGAAGGAAGTTTTCTGCCTAAGCAGAACTCTAGCTGCTGATGTCAGAGCTCTGCTCTGGGGAGGCTTGCAGTGGGGTTGCAGAGAGGGCTTATGGAAGATCCTGACAGGAGAAAGTCTGTCTCATGTCTCAAACTGTGGGGACCAGGTTCCCCCAGTGCCAGGCCCTGCAGAATACTAAGCATTTTGCTGTCCCCTTGTGCAGGTTCCTCATGGGTGCATCCTGTGGCGGGGGAAACATGAAGGTGGATGATGTGGCCTATGAGAGTATGGGTCTCCGTCCACGGCATGCCTACTCTATCCTGGACGTGCGGGATGTCCAAGGCTTCAGGTGAGTTAGGGGGTGGAGGCTGGCATACTATAGCAAATGTTCCTAGCAGTATAGCCTGTGAGCAGAAACCCTGAAGGAAAGGAGAATGCAGGGGGTTAGCATGCAGGACAAGACCTTGGAGACTCTCGTTCTGTCCTGTCCTTGCAATCAGCAAGGGCTACTTCTCCTTCTTACGGCGTCGCATAAATACTGCTGTCGTATAAGCTGGCTTTGTGTGGCACTGGGCCCATGTCCTACGCTGCCCTACACTAGGCAGCCCTCTCTCATCTTCAAGTCGTCCCACGGGTGGCAGGACTCAAGAGGATTGAGTCAGGCTCTTCCAGTGTAAATTAATGAGGGCATCTTTCTCATCTTTGTGGGGTGAAGGAGATACAAATGGGTATTGTCCCGACTACCTGAATGTCTGTATGAAGGCCCACTTTTAGCCATGTTCCTTGAGGACTTGTGCTGCTCACTGAGCATTTGCTCACCAGCCACTTCCCCACAGTGTTTGTCTGGAGGCCATTCTGGGCTGGAAATGGTGAGGTGAGATGCAGCAGATCCAAACAGAAGAGTAAGACTTGGGTTGTGTTGTGGAAGAGGGATGGAAATTTGGTTTGGGATACTCTGGGGACTCTGAAATGAGGGACATGATGCGAGGGAGTAGAAGGTTGCGTGATGGCCTACTTGGAGGAGGCCAAGCTAAGTGGCTGAGTGTTTTCGAGATGGGTGAACATCTCAGAGGCAATCACCCTGGTATCCTGCCTTGCTCTGACACCGTTGTTCCTCTTCCTCCAGGTTGCTACGACTCCGAAACCCTTGGGGCCGCTTCTCCTGGAACGGCAGCTGGTCCGATGAGTGGCCTCACTGGCCAGCCCCCTTGCGTCATGACCTGATGCCCCATGGCAGCAGCGAGGGGGTCTTCTGGATGGAGTACAGTGATTTCATTAAGTACGGTACTGCCCAGGAGGCAAAGACCCCCAGGCCTCCTCCCAGGGGGCAGATCCTGGGCTTGGGTGCGGGAGCAGGGCAGCATGATGGGGGCCGAAGGGCTGGGCGAAGGCGGTGTGATGGAACTGCTGAAGGGCTGTTTTGTGCTGGTTCATGCAAACTCCTTCACTCAGAGGAGACAGGATGGAGAAATTGTTGCAAGGGAGGACTCTGGCCTCCATGGCCTCACATACTGGCTGCACCCACACGTTCAGCAGCCGCCGGGCACTGCCTTTCACAGCGCAGCCAGACCGGCTGGCGCCAGGACCAGAGATCAGCCCCCAGACCTCTGGGCCATGGTCTCTCCAGGGCCACGGGACGGTGTGAGGCACTGGGGTGGCTGCTGTGCTCCTGACAGTTTCCGGGAGGCCGAAGCCCGGCCGCTCCAAGGCTGCCCAGTGCGGCTGGGCTGTGCCACCTAGTGGGTGCAGCAGCGGCTGCAGCTTCCAGCATTGCCCATTTCCTTGCGGCTGTGGGGAAGCTGGGCCCAGCTGCAGCCCTCTAGAGAGACCAGTTGGGAAGGTCCTGCTCCTCTTCCCGCCAGCCCTTCAGCTCTCCTCCCTTATCAGCGCGCCCTCACCCCATGTGGCAGCGGGCACTGCCTTTGCAGAGGTCACATCTCGGTGGTGTGGAGACAGGCTTTGTGGTCTGAGCCCAGAGTTTCTGGGCTAGGAAAGAAAACATGGGGCATGAGGGCAAGATGGGGTGCTGTGGGTTAGACATCTCCAGAGGAGCACGTGGAGCTTCTGATGCCCCTGCCTCTTCCCAGCTGAGTGAGGCACTGTTGGTCAGGGTGTGAGGACCTCACAGCAGAGGACCTCACAGGACCTGCTGAGCCCACGTTTCTCATAGGTATTTTGACTCCGTGGACATCTGCAAGCTGCATTCAGACTGGCACGAGGTGCGTGTCCAGGGCATGTTCCCCAACAAGGCCAATGGGCCAGTGACAGTGACATCGCTGACAGTTCTGGAGCGTGCTGCCCTGGAATTTGCCCTCTTCCAGGAGGGCAGCAGGTGAGTTGGGCAGCCCACAAGGGCTGAAAGCAGTGAACAGGAACCCAGGAGAAATGTGTATTGCCCTGTTCACTAGCTCCACATGCCGTCCTGCGGGATTATCAAGCTTAGAGATTGGCCTCCATTGACATTTCTTCACTGATTCTCATGGTCCACTCATATTTCAGGGCTAGGACCATCACAGCTGAAACTCTCACCCTTAACAGGCGCTTATTGATGGGTCAGGATATTCAAGGGAGTCTATCCCGGCCCAGTGGGAAGACTGTCCCTCTAGATTGGCTGTCCTGCCCAGAGTGGGTGATGTCTGTGTGCTGTGCCAGGAGGTGCTCTGGTGAGGTGTGACCCTCCTTCTCTTTTTGCAGGCGATCAGACATGGTGGACAGCCACTTGCTGGATCTGTGCATCATGGTTTTTCGGGCTACTTTCACCAGTGGGAACAAGCTGAGCCTGGGACGGCTGATGGCTCACAGCAAACGAGCTGTCAAGAAGTTCGTCAACTGCGACGTCATGCTGGAGCCGGGCGAGTACGCTGTCGTGTGCTGTGCCTTCAACCACTGGAATGCTGCCATGGCAGGCCCCACTGCTACCCAGGGTAAGAGGGGTGGAGGCCAGCGGGGCAAAGCTGGAACTGGGCTCCCCTCCCTGCTGACGGTAACCTCTGAAGGAGGCAGAGCTGATGCAGCCCTGCCCCAGACATTGCTATGGGGCCTGTGCTGGGTTGGAGGGTTACATGTGTGTGCTGGGATCCCAGGGAGAGGTGAGCTCTGGGCCAGTTTCACTGAACACCCCTGTGTGTGCCGTGTCATCCCCACAGCATCCAGTCCCACCAGCAGCCGGCATGCCATTGATTATTCCAGCTATATCCTGGCCATCTACAGCTCCCGCCTGGTGATGGTGGAGCAGGTGGAGGCACAGCCCACCACGCTGGCAGATGCCATCATCTTGCTGACTGAGAACAAGGGCGAGCGGCATGAGGTGAGTGAGGGTGGCACGTGGCCAGCAATGATGCAGGCCATGGCTGCAGAGGGGAGGGGGCAGCGGTGCCAGCAGAAGCCAGTACCCTGCCCTCTGCTATGTTGTCAGAGTCTCTGGCAGTAGTCAGGAAGGGCCAGCTCTGGAACTGCATTCCTGCCCCATGGGTGGTCACCTCTTCTTCATTCCAGCCCAGATAGCGGTCACAGGGTGTCGGTGCATGGCGGGCTGGTGGAAGATGCTGACTCAGAGTGTGAGAGGCAGGGTACCTCCTGGGTTTGGATACCTGACTGGGTTGTTTACTTCAGGGTCGTGAGGGGATGACATGCTACTACCTGACACATGGCTGGGCAGGGCTCATTGTGGTGGTGGAGAACCGGCACCCCAAGTCCTACCTGCACGTCCAGTGTGACTGCACTGACAGCTTCAACGTGGTCTCCACACGTGGCAGCCTCAAAACGCAAGACAGCGTCCCCCCCCTGCACAGGTAAGAGGTGGGAGGCTGGTGCTGGTCCACAAGGGCAACACAGGTATGTATGCTGTTACCACTGTTGTCCCTCCAAGCTGACAGGCTTGGAGCAAAGCAGAGTGTGAGGTTTATGGGGCAGCATAGGCCAAGGTTCACAGGGTGGGCATCAGGGTGTCAGGAAGGGAGTGGGCAGAGCCCACTGGCAGGAGGGATGGGCGCTTGGCCAAACCAGCAGGACATGAGATTGCTGTGGTAGGGGTTAAGCTGGGAGGCACAGGGGAGTGTGTTGCTTGGCTAAGCTGGAGAGCTGACGAGCCCTGAACTTGGCACTTTCTCTGCAGGCAGGTGTTGGTGATCCTTTCCCAGCTGGAGGGCAATGCTGGCTTCTCCATCACCCACCGTCTGGCCCACCGTAAAGCCACCCAGGCCTTCCTCAATGACTGGATGTCCACAAAAGGGACCCACAATCCCCTGCTCACGCCGGAGGTGGCCGGACTCCACGGGCCCCGGCCGCTATGACAAAACGCCTCCTCCAACCCGCTCCTCTCTCCCTTTCTTTTCACTGAGCCTCTGGCCTGGGGTCACCCCCTGAGCTGTCACACTGAGCCGCAGGGCAGAGCTGGAGCGTCACACCAAGCACTTTGCCCTGTGTCTGCAGGGCTGGGGGCGAGTTCTCAGGGGCGAGGACCAGCTCTGCTTGCTGCCCCCTCCCTGTCAGCACCCACCTCCCCTCACCCTGCTAATTCACGCACTTTATAAGGAGCCACTGGGAGGGGGGCGAAGGGACGATGGCACAGCCTGGCCTGCGGCTCTCTCAGGTTCCCCCGTCCCCTTGGCGCGCCCCTGGGCCTGGCGCGCTCTGCCTTGCCCCAGGCACGCCGAGCAGAAGCAGGGCGCTGTGGGGAGAGGAAGGGGCTGGAGGTTGCCACCAGCCCCCTGCCCAGGCACCATGCTCAGGACTCTGCCCCCCTCTCATGGCGCTGGGGTCCTGGCGCTGCAACAAACACATAGAAAAAAAAAATGGCAAAAGAATATACCTCTCAAGTCTGTCCATCCATGTGATCCTCCGTCTGCCGGCTGTGCCCTCCCCACTGTCTTTTCCCCCTGTTGTCTGCCGTGAGAAACAAGTGGGAGGCCAGTCAGGGTCCCTTTGCCGAGCGCCGCAGGCTGCTGCATTGGGTGCCTGGGAGGCGGGCGGCGCTGCTCTCGCCCCACGCTTGTGCCGCCATCGCCTGCTCTTCATGGCTGTGGAGCTGCTGCATTTCCCAGCGTGGCGCCGGCACCTGGCCCAGGCTGCCTCTGCCTGCGCCATGAGAACTGTGGAGTGGGGCCAAGCAGGAGGAGGTGCTTGGTCCTTCTCAGAATGCCCCATTCCACAGCGCCTTGGAGCCAAGTGACGAGGTGCAGTTCCCTGCCTGTGCGGTGGGGAGCAGGGGTAGCTCCTGCGTCCAGGAGGGGACAGGTGATTCACTGGTTCGTAGCAACACGGGCCTCCCCCCAACTCATCCCACAAGTGTTACTATGCAATGGCAGCCCCGGAAAGCAGTGCCTGGAGAGAAGCCATGCGTCCCAAGCTGGGGCTTGGCTCCCCAGCCCTGGGCACTGCCCTGCTGCCACCCTGTCGGGCTGGCCCCATACTCTGCAAAGGTAACAAGGATTGAATTTTAACAGTTTGGCAGTGCCTGGCAGGTGATAGAGGGCAGCAGGTACAGACCCAGGGTTAGAGGAGCCGCTCCCACCGGCTTGCTCCTCTTAGTTGCTCTGCACAGGGGTGGAGGCAGCAGGAAGCCCCATCCCTTAGAGGTAAAGTCCCATGGGACAAGGCAAGAGACTTGCAGGGGCCTGTTGGCATCAGCGCAGCTTGCTGGGTGCTCCATGGATGAAGCAGGCAGCAGCAGCAAGGCTGTCCGATGTCACCAGGCTGCCCCGAAGCTTTTCAGCAGTGTTTTCTGGCATTGCGGCACTCCAGTTTGGATAGAGAGTGAGCGTGTGTTGGTTAAGGTGGGCGGGAGTGAGGAAAGTCTGCTCGTGTTACTACTTTCCTTCCTAGATTGTGAGGACCTGCAGCTCCAGGGGGGAACAGGAGACCCTGAGCCATGTCACTGGCCGGGCTCCTGGTTGTGGTGCATGTCGGAGCACTGATGCACTGCCTGCGACAGGGGCCCCCCCTGGGCACGCAGCAGGCCCTGGGCATGGGCATCTGCTACGTTTGGCATTTGCCCACCTGCATCTGTCTCTGCCCAGACCTTGAAGAGCTGAGGGGTGGGCAGGGACCTGGGGAGAAGGGCTCTGGGCACATGCTGCCCTGGGACCTTGCGGGCCCGTAGGGCAGGGGCTGCTCAGCCAAGCTGTCTGTATTTTCAGTTGTTGATCTGTTTTCTTTCTTCTCTGTTTTCACTCTTCTCGGCGCCTTCCTCCTTGGGATGATTTGTCCTTCACTTTTTTTTTTCTTTCTTTCTTTCTCTTTCTGTCTTTGACCTGTGAAAATTTTTAACCCTGTACATACTGTCCAGCTCTTAAGAAACATAGGCTATTTTATCAAATGTAAATGAGACCAGTAATCCCTGTATTATACAAATGATGGTGGTTTTCAAACTCAGGTTCTGATGGACCAAATAAAGTTTTGTTTTTTACTGAAGCAGTCTGGATTTGCCTTGCTTTGGGAGTGGTGGATGAGGTGCAGCACCATATGGGGGTGCTGAGGATGCAGGCCCAGAGGGAAAGGGAAAAGTGTGGCACGGGGCTGTGTGACCTAGGGGGCTAAGGAAGAGCTGTTCCCTCAGAGAGCTGATCTGGGTGGAGATTTTAGCAAGCGACTGCAGGGAACCAGGGCCTGAGTGCTTGCGGGCCACAGGCAAGATGGTCCTCAAGAAGTCTCCTCACAGTGAGTGGTGCAAGATCCTTCTCACTGGTCTGACAGAGCCTCTACCCACATCTCCCGCCCCTGAAAACAGCACGGGGCAGGGAAGCTTGGGATAAAGTGCTGCACCTCTCAGGGCAATGGGTCTGGAGGGCCAGGAGCTCCCCAGCCTGGCTGAGCAGCACCTCTGCTCCTCCAGCACTGGAGAATTTGGCTCAGTTCCTCGGGCTGCCACTGCCTACTGCAGTAGTGGCAGCTGATACTTGCCAGGGCCGCACCTCAGCCTGGAAATGGACTGAAGACAAAAAAAGGGAGAAGTTTGAGCTTTAGCGTTCTTTAGCTTTATCCTGTTCAGAAAATAAAAAACAGTAATAATAAAAAGAAATAAATTTGCCAAAGCCAGCAGCAGTCAGGCCCGCCCCAAGTGCAGCCCACAGCAGCCGGGAGAGGGCAGTGCGTGCCCGGGAAGGGCTTCCCGCACAGCAGGGTCCCCATTCCTTTGGCACACAGAACTGATGCTGGGACTGTTGTAGGACGGTAACATCCACCACCAACGTGGCCGTGCCACTGTGCTGCTTCCTGTGGACCCTTCTTCTGCACCCTTCCTCCCTGCGCTCATCTGCCTGGGAGAGCAGCAAAGTTGGGGTGTCACAGGGTGAGAACATCTCTCCCTCCTGAAGGATCAGAGGTCAAGGAGCAATGGTAGCAGTTCCAGCACCCCAGACTGCCATAAGGGTGGGTTTTCTTTGCATCCTTACTTCCACACCAGACAATGTTTGCACCCTCCCCAAACTACAGCCTGCTCAGCCAGCCTGGCCCTCTACTCCACGACCCCGTTTCCCTCCTCAGCAACCCCCATTTGGGGGCCTGCGGCAAGGCAGGCCAAGCTGCAACCTGGCGAGGGCGAGCTTTCCAGCTCAGTGGAGGCAGCAGGCTGTGCTCTCCAGCCTGCCAGCCCAGCTCTCGCCTGGGGTGGGCACCTTGAGAGACCAGTAGGGAGAGACAGAAGGAGAGAATTTCTGTCTTTCTTAGAGCAACTTGTAATAGATTTTCTGGGCGAAACATCTTTGCATTCAGGATGCCCTGTCACAAGTCATCAGCCTCAGCCGGAAAGAAACAGATGGAGAGTTAATTTTGGTGGGGAGGGCGGTGAGGGCACTGCCTCCCTCTTTTGCTTGCCTCTCCTCTTGGTCTGTTCGGGAAAAGAAAACTCAAAGGCAGAGGGAGGTTTTAACCCTTGCATCTCTTGTAGCCTCTGCTATCCTGGCCTCTTCATGGCCTCTCATAGGGCAGGGTTGCCCCACATGTTTTGGTCTGTTCCCCACCACCCTGCTCCATCTTGCCCTGGTCTCTGCTATGTCATCAAAGGGGGACAAGGCCAGGATATGAGAAAAACGGTGCTGCAGCTAGCTCAGAGTGTGGTCTGCTGCCAACCAAACCGCTTTGGCAGGGGTTACCAGCAGGCACCCACCCTGGTCACAGTCCCATGTTGGCAGATGATGGTGAGCAACTAGTTTGAAATGTGGGCAACACTGTAGGCCCAGAGCCAGCCCACCTGCATACAGGTGGTCCTATGCCCAGCCTGTCCTGCCCCCAAATGGAGGCAGCTCCATTTGCTGCCTAATGCCAAAGATGAGCTGAGCCACCTCATGCCACTTCATGCCACACCTTTGTGACATCTTTCACTGCCACAATAGTGGCTGCCACACACAGCCATGGGTCGAGTCCTGCTGTCCCCAGAAGCCCTGTCTTTCATGTATCATTCATGACAAGCCAGGCCCAAACAAATAAGATCTGGGCAAATTCTGCCATGTCCCATTCACATGGCCCCGCAATTCCAGGATCACAGCAAGGCATAGGCAATAACAAGAATGAGCTGAAGTGATGAGAGCCATCACCTTGGTGATCTACCAGCCCAAGCAGCCAGGAATTTCAGGTAACAGTTGAGCTGCCACAGAGAGCAAGAGAGGCTGCTGTGCAAAGCCAAGGCACAACCATAGACCTTGACAAGGGCAAGTCACAGCCATGAAGGGATGGTTCTTCATGCTGCCCAACCCTAGGAAGTCACCCCGGGTAGGGGATGAGCCTGGTAGGTCAGAGTTGCTTGGCAGCTGTGTGCCTGGCAAGGGGGCATCTGAGCTGTTGACAAAATTTGGGGGTGCCAGGAGGGAATCTGGTGATGGCAGGCCTGCCTGTGTCAGGAAATCCCCTTGCCTAAGGTGGGAGCATCGACTTTACTCTCCTCTTGACCCTCTAGACATGTGCTGAGGGATACTGTTAGAGGCCAAGCACATTACCAGGTAGAGACAGGCTACCTCCAGGTAGGGATTTTCAGTCCAGCTCAGAGCAACTACTGTTTGGTGCAGTAGGACTTCAGCATGCTGCAGAGTCAAAGCAGCAGGAGGAAATGGGTTGCATCTGCTGGCAGCTGAAAAGTCGTCT
>JAVCKT010013310.1:0-28275 GCA_032273925.1 Rhynchotus rufescens
ACAGGATTTCCAAATTTCCAATAAATATATATACTGGCATATATACATACATACATGCATACATATATATATATATGAATGAATGTGTGCATATGTGTGTATATATATGTATATATGTGTTATATTTGTTAATGGTGCCACAGACTCATAACTGAGGAATATAAATAAATAACGAGAAAAATAATTTTTTCAGGCATACTCATGGCTCACTATTTATTTATTTATTTTATTTTAATATATGATGGTGGGAAACCATCTTATATTAAATTATGAGTAGCAAAACACAGCCTAGCTCGCCAAGCAAGGTCTCACTGGAAGCGAGAACTCATTAATGTCATTCAAATAAATTGGTGTGAAATATGATCATCCCAAGCAGTACATTTATTTACACTTGCAAATCAGAAATAATACAGTTAAGATATATGAGGCAACAATTAGGGAATATGTCTGCAGGTACTCAAAGAACTATCTTTCAGTTTCTGCCGCACGAAATGAATATTTTATTGCCAGTGTATATGTCTAATTGAATAATGAGGGTACTAACGCTCTTTTACAGGTACAGCAGCAATGGAAAATTCAGCTAAATATAGAATTAATTCCCCTGGAGGAGGCCAGGTATAATAAGAGGTTTGGTGTCCGCTCTGCATAGATGTTTTCTTCTGGGTTAATTGCCAACCCTGGCAATACCCAAGAGGTTGCTCCAATGGATGCCCTACACGTGGTTTACATCCCAACATGACATGGCCGCTGCATCCATGACTGTATCTTAAAGTTTTGCCATGGCTTTTAAGTTGTTTTTAAGCATGGACAAGGAATTTGAAGAGGGCGCAGCTGCCCAAACGCAGCGCTTGAAGTCGTCACGTTAAAGAAGCCAACAGTGGTGACATCAATCATATGCAGGAGGGAGCACGACAGGTCTTCAAGTGAGTGGTCCATGGCCCATTTTGCAGCCACAAGATTCGATTTGTGAAGGATAACTTTAAGCAGGGGAAATGAGGAAAGAAATTGCCTTCGGGAGGACTGACTGATGATCTTCTCATGTGCATACCACCCTGACACTTCTCTTTTGTTCCCTCTCCTCAAAGCAAGCAGGGATGCACAACCTTGGGCAAGGAGATGTGGCATGGTCCTGCCAGCAAGCACCAGCTCCAAAGCTGTTTTGCCCGCCAACCTCCAAAAGAGCATCCGAAAGAGCACCAAGGAGAACCGAAGAGCTTCTACTGCATTGGTGGCCTTCTCCATCATCCCTTCCATCACCAGCTGCTTTCATAATTCCATCATCTAGGTCCTTCCGAGATCAAAATGACCCTCCTCCCTGACTACATATTAAAGCTTTGCTCTGGTTTCAAAATAGCTTTTTAGCACGAGCGAGGTGTTTGAGGAGAGTAATTGGGATGTCTCAGCTTGCTGAGGCCCCCAGGGCACATTAGAATATACCAACACTATTTCATTTTCGTTTCCTCACCAGCCATGAATCCCTAATGCTGCTGTAGAACTGGGAGAACCTTTTCCTTTCATGCTAAGCTTTGCTGTAATGAAAGGACAGGCAAAATTCTTTGTGTCCTTTCTGAGCAAAATGCCCATGAAAAGAGGCTGAGCGCAGAGCGCGGGTGCTGAAGGGGAAGGCAGCATTATTTTTGCACCACTCTCTGCTCACTTCACGGCTTGCCTCTGCGTTTGCCTACCAGTTGCACACATGGTTACTGGTGCAGACTCTTATTCTATTAATGCTTTTGCTTAATTATACTAAAGCCCCATGGCGGTACTTTGAACATCAATACCCACTAGTGGAGTTTGCTGCAAGCCTTTTTGCAAAGTACGCTGTAGCACAAGTCTATTGTGTGTAGAGATAGCATTTAGCAAGTTTATAATCTGTTAAATACAGTAAAATTTCCCTGCATTCCTGGAATCAGATGAAGTATTATGATCGTGGCTACATCTGGGGGATAAAAAAGGTACAACTATATTAGGAGGTTGTGATTACTACACATGTAGTTGTCATATCAGTCATTTAGCAGTCACATCCTAATAAACTGCTGTGAAATTTGTCATTTCAAAGTCAGATTAATTCAGATTCCTATAATAAAGTCATCACATCACACAGCTAAGTAATTATGCTCAAGCTTTTTCACTACCATGAATGTGTGCACAAAGGTGACTTTTTTTGGCTGCTGTTTTCTTATTGATGAATTAACCAAATAACTTATCTCTGTAAAGGTATTTTAATAAGAATCCACAAAGACAGAGAAAGGGGAAAAAAACCCTTATTTGAATAGTATAATAACTGCTGGGTTTTCTGTGCTGCTGTTTGGGGGAACCTCTGGATTCATGGAACTCATTATGGATCAAAGAACTTAATTCATCTGTATATACTTGTTTGTGCACAGAATAAGTTGGAAAATCAGCATATGTTAGAGCAACCAACAGTCTGCTGTGGCGGCAGTTTCCTTGTTTGCTGTACCAAGGAGGACTGTGTTATAACATGGTTCATTTTAATGGATGTACTTCATATTGTTCAACCAATCGTGGCCAAAATATTTGGCTAAGGTTTTCATTGCCTGCCTTCTGTGTGGCCAACAAGATTGTCCAACAATATTCAAAATGTCACTGCTTCAAATAAGTGTTTACTTGAAATTTAATCAGTCAATCATATAGATCTTTCTATTTTTTTTTTTATTAGTTAAATACTAACTGATTAATGCAAAGTATTTTGATAGGAAATATAACCGTGGTCCCAATTATCCTAGACTCACATGCAACAACAATGTTCTTTATCCTCAAGAGCCGTTACTAAATACAACACCACTTGACTGGTGTGAGCAGCAAGATGAAGATGAGAATCTGCCCCCTGAATGCTGCTTAAATGCTGCCCTGTGTAATATCAGAAAATGTCATAATGGAGGTTGCATGAACAGTCTTGATCCAGCCCTTTTTGTTCCTGTATTGGGATCACATGCACATTGGGTTCCATCTTATAAATTATCGTATCAAAATGTCATACTCTGGTTTATATCTTCCTCATAGCCTCTTTGTAGCTTGATTTTATCTTTCAGGTAGACACTTGCTCCCTCGTTAGCAGCTCGTTTTTCTCAGCATCCTAATACCTGCAAGGTGTGTCATGTGTTTTCAAAGCCGTCTCACAGAGTTGTGAGGCCACTCAAGTCACTGACTCAAATGTGAACACATTTGGCCAACGGTTCTCTGCTGTATCTACTGCAAGGTCTTTTGCAAGTGACAGTGCTATTCGGAGTCCTGCAACGCTGTTAGGTTATCCATGCATGGCTGACAGAGATCTTAGACGTTGTGCATGAAACACATGTTCTTTCTTCTCCCGACAGACTCCAGGTCTTTCCCTGCACTTTGTCCTGGCTTGCCTTGGGCTCACACTTGGCTCACACTGAGAAGCTCTGGGATCTAGGTCAGGTTCCCTTTCCTTGTAAACCTTTTCCCATGTGGAGTCAAGATGGGACCACAAGGGATGCCCAGGTACAGGAACCCAGAACTATGCATGGCCTCTACTGCCAAGATAAGACTAAAGTCTTGCCTTCAAGTCACAATTTCTGATGCAAGAGCTGACCATCTGAATATATTCTAAAGTCCCAGTGTATACTCGCATTTATTTTTATGCACATTGTCAGGGAAAAAGTGTTTATGAAACCAAAAGACAAAGAATTCTAACAGATAGCATCATTAGGGCAAAAGCAAGCATGTTGCATGCTTCTTGGCCACTTTGTGAAAAATGAGGGAGAGCTTGATGGGAAAAATGTGAAGCAGATGAGATTTAACCAGCAGCAATATTCTCAGGACTGGCCTGGGGCTAGCGTGGAAAAACATGGTGCCAGGATGGTAACATCAATCTAAAAAGCAAATTACATTTATCATGAGAAAACGATGAAAATGAATGCCAGCTTTCTACAATAATTCACTCGAATGATGTGAACCTAAGGAGAACACCTAGCAATTAATTTTTGACAAAGTGCTATAATCTTTGTGAGGGGGAAAAGAAATTATTCAAAAGGAATATCAGGCTGTAGCCACATTTTAGTTGTACAATTTACATTTAAAAAAAAATCAACAAAACATTCACTGCAAAGCTCAAAGCATATTTTCACCAAAGACTTTCAATGGGATATCAAGTAGTTAATAAACTATATATCTACATCTATGTTTCTGGAAATACACAATTTCTAAACCTGCCATGCATCAGCCACCAAACTGTGCCTCCCCACCACCAAGAACCGGTAGATGTTCCAGAGCACTTGGAAACCTGCATCAAAATATTCAAGCCTGGGGCCCCCTCTGCAGCTTGAGCGGTCTCTTACCCTCTGCCATATCGCTGAGTTTAACAGTAATATGACCTGTCAAATCCCCCTTCCTATATGATCTTGGGTTTATTTTAGAACAGCAATTTTAGTAGGAAGTTGGAGAAAATATTGGATAAAAATTAACTCAGAATTCCTGAGTTGAGGTCAGGATTTTCCTGGGGGATTTTTTTTTTTTTTTTTTTTTTGCTTTGGTCACCAGTCCTTTGGAGAAAATCCTCATTAAATAATCCAGGGTAAACAAGTATATTTTTTCCTGCGTATTCCTGAATTCCTCCTGAATTTTGGTATTGTTCCCTTTCAGTCTTTGCTTTTATGGCACTTAATACAATAGGCACTTATATCACAACCTGCTTTGTAGGTTAGCTGCCTTTTCTGATCTTGCTTTTCCATCGTTCTAATGAAGTAACTATGAATCCTACCAGCTTTCAAAGAGAGGGATCAAGAACCACAGCAGTTGTGATCTAGTTAATACCTGCAAATAACATCTGCTGCCAATTGCCACTATGAAGTTATGAAGTAGCGAGAGGGAAGACACCATAAAATGCTTTTTATTTGAAGGAGAGAAGTGATAAATTATCACCACCTCCTTTTAAAGCTGGAGGGCTTTCCTTGAGGCTCTAACTTGCTCCTTTTTCAGAAGGAACTGGCAGATGTAACCCTTTTATCAGTTCATAATATATGTTTTTACTTACTAGTTTTGCAGGGAGGAGTTGTTCATGTTGTCCTTGCATATCTTTATGCTTAAGGTGAATGTTTATTTGCTGAGAAGGAGAAGGCTGAGCTGTGGAAAGGTCCTAGAAGTCTTTCCTGACCTTCCATGGGCAAAGAGGAATGGAAATTAGCTGGGCTGGAATGGAAATTAGCTGACTATGGGCACACTGGGGCTATGTCTCGCTCTATAAAATGACTAACACTATTTTCTCAAGAACTGGAGAAATGCCTGAAAATGTCTCCACACACCCGTATTTACTGAGTAGAAGCTCCCCTGATGGGTCAATTCAAAATTAGGGTGAACAAGTTTAGATGTAGCTGTTTCACCCAGCAATGACGTAGCTATTTACACCAACCAAAAATTAGACCTCCCCATTAGGTATGAATTAGTAATGATAAGCTCTCTCTGATATACGTCACACTAAATAATTTCCTCTAATGGTTTATCCATCATTCATGAGCGATTTAGAATCCCAACCTGCAGAGCTGCTTCTTCTCTCTTGACCTACCTTGTGGTTTATCTGAAGGGAATACGAGCATCTGAGCAAGTTGGTTCATTGCAGAGGCTGTAGAAAATGGGACAAGAACTCAAGGAATGGAGAGGAAATTTTCATTACCTTTTTCATTCCTTTTTTTTTTTAAGCTACATCAGAATACAAAAGGTTACTACTCTGAAATGCAAGTGCCTGAGTTTTGTATGAAAACTTTTTTACAGTTTTATTTTGACTTTTTATAAAAATTGCTTTGTGAATCAGAAATGATTGATACTCCTGAAAAGAGGTGGTTACATTCAGATGCATTATCTGAGTTTTAGACCTCAGCAACAACAACAAAAAATAATAGTAAAGGAGTACTTTAATTATTAAATTAGAGCAATTATTATAATTATTTAATTATTATAATTATTGTAATATAAATTATAATTATTTTAAGTACTCCTTTACTTCATTCATATAATGGTTATCAAATACTGACACTATCCTGGTAAATGTCCATAATATAAAATCCTAGAAACTAGAAACACTAATTCTAGTTTACTTCCAATCACTACATACTTTCAGTCATTGAGTGGTTAAAATAAACAACAGAGCAGAAATTCTTAAGCAAATAAGTATAACAGACCCCAGCTGATTTTTTCCTAAATAGTTAAATAATGTTAGAGGGATCTCATTAATGAGTTAATGAGCACTCACATCTCCTTGATATTTGAAATTATCGATTTAGCATTGCCATTGTGCTTCTCCTCTTGAATTGTGTGTATGGAGTTTACTGCTAGGATTAAATAATTAAAATCCAGAGTGCAATGGATAAAAGCAATTGGACGTGTAAGTTATCGGCATTGCTTCTCTTCCCTGGCTGACTGAATGACATCCTTTAGATGAAGGGGAAATTTCTGGTAGGCATTTCAAAGCCTTCAGGTTCAAAATTCTCAGTTCACATTTTGCCAATATTTCTTCTTTCCCCTTTGAAACATTTCTTGCCCATGTATATGGCTTTAACTTTTTAGTGTCATACAATAATGATCCATGCTTGGATCATAAGTGTGCTATCAAAATTTTCAAAGATTAACTGGGTAGTGCCATTATCTAAAGGGAATGCAATTGGATTTCCTCAGGTGGGAGTTTTTTCCAGGTTTTACACTGCCATGGCGAAGTGGAGTCATCAAGAACACACTGAGTTGGCTGAATGCTCCTAATACTCTTCCACGAAATTTGGCTGTTTAAAGTGACTCCGAATCCTCCTTGGGGATCTCTGGTAAGTCACTGTGCAGGGAGCAAAGAGAATTCACTATTATGTCAAATTGGGACATATATTGTAAACTATATATCTTATAATCTGTTGAGTTGCCTGTTTTCAGATGCCTCCCTTCATCTATGGGTTTAGAAAGTACATCAGATGAAGATATAATTTCACTTAAGAAAACCAGTCAGAATGTTGAAAAACAAGGTGACAAGCTTTTTGGCAGAGAGGAAGTTTCCCTAATTCTGAAAATGTCTGAAGAGACAGGTTTTTTTTGTTCCCTGGATCCAGGTTATTTCCACAGAGCTGTTGAGGAAGCAGAGTGAACTACTTCTTTCATCCTTGCAATTCTTCAAAAGGGAGAATTTTGCATCAACCCAGCTCTCGGTAAGATGACTATACAAAGTGGATGCTGCTGCAGGGAGGTGTGGCAGGAGGACAGAAGAAGAGCTTGTTTTTAAGTTTTTAATTTCAAGCAGCATTTGGCTTTGAAGTGTGTCCAGCCAAGTAGAGCGCTGGACTAGCCACCAATGGAGAACTGTTGAAGGCTTTGACCTTACCTGGAGCTCATACACACATACCCAGAAGAGAGGACTTCCCTGTGAAATGGGTGCTCTAGGAAATCAGACGGACCAGCTTGAATGAGCTGAAGACAATTCTATCAGCTTTCTTGCTTGTCTTCCTCATGCTGCTTGTCATTGTCAATAAGATCAAGGTACTTTGAGGGTGACCTTGGAGCTGCCTCCTCTCTTGCACAGAGCAGTGTCTTTGCTGCAAGTAACCCTTGATCTGAGCTAATTTCCAAAACAAAAACATCAAGTACACATTTGAGGAAAAGCTGTGTGTGGAAAAGGTCTTCTAAATTCATTGCATAGAAGCTACCAAATCCTGGCAAAATTAGGTTGTGGTGGGTAGCTCTGAGTGAAAGAGATAATTCTTCAAGGAGAAATGCTACTGAGTCCTTATGACTAAAGATATGGTTAGATGTCTTTCGTGGACCCCCCTCCTGTAAGTGGGGTCTACTTATCAGAGTGGGGTTTGCCTTTTCCTGGCTGAAGCTGCCAACCTCTGAAAGCTGAGACGAATGGACAAGTAAAGAGAGGCTTTGCATGCACAGAAAATGATTTCATAACCTTACTTCCATAGGAAATCAGTCTGGAGAAAAAATATTTTATGCTATTATCCAAAAAGGAAAAAGGAAGATTGAAACCTGTGTAGCACATTTGCTTTTCTGCTGGTAAGACAGCTTTTATATTAACAGGCTCCTAAAAAATGGTAATTAAAGATATGAAACAACTGTGTCTGTTAAAAAAAAGACAAAAAGAAAAGAAAATGTCAACAAATAAATATGAACAATATGAGACAAAAAGCTTCCATATTTCAGCTGTCTTCACAGCAGCTTGAAATGAAGGTAAATCCCATATAAAACTATAGTCCATTCATCTTGTTGTAAGGTGCATGCCCTATTCCACAGTTACATCATTTAAGATGTAGAACAAATTTTTAAAAGCCTTGCAGGAATAAATTAAAGGAGGAAAATTATTTGCTGTGATGTTTTTCGGCTTTAAAGGAGCCATAAACACAGCGCAGCAGTCACAGAGCTGATTCAAAGATCAGCCCAGGGATGCAGCCCTTTGCATAAATGACAACCTTACAAGCACATCCACCCAAAGGGATCTGCAAAATGGAAATGTACAGGCCACTAAATATTTCCTCGCTTTCCTGCAGAATATTCTGATGTTTTTATAGCACTGACCAGCAAGCACAGTAATACCTTAAATCATGTGTAAAATGATTAATGCGCTGGGGCCCTGAGCTGCCCTGCAGTGACAGATAGATAACATACGTTTCACCAATCTGCATCGTGCATCAATCTGGAGACTCTGGTTACTATCTGAAGAGCTATACTCTTAATGCAAAACTAAAGGAACCCAAAAGGGATGAGAAAATGCATTTTGGAAATCCCATTTAATGAAAATCACTTTGAGCTCTTAATGAGATGAAATGCTTATGTGGGCAGGGAATGAAGAACAGCATCAGATTTGCCCTGTCCCCTCGCCCGGGTACACAAAGCTCTCTCTTGCCCTTCACTGGTCTTGCCAACCTGACACAAGTTGCAGCAAAAACCACTAGTTATGAGAATTAGGCTTGTTACACAGGTTTACAAAGAGCTTTAGCCTACTCTTATTTATTTTTGCATGTAAGGAAGGCTATTTGAATTGATTGTATGTGGTACTTTATCTTTCTTTTACATAAAAGCTGTTATTTATCCCTATTCACTAGCTGGGAGAACTTCACAAAATCAGCTAAGGCCTGGAGAAGGCTGGAGAGAGCAGTGCTGGGAGAAGGCTGCGGCCAAGGGAGCTGATGACTGGACAGATGCTGCCCAAAGACCATAGCTGTGGTTTAAAATCTCCCTAGAGTTATTGGGAGAATATCCTTGCACCTCTGCTGAATGAAATAAACATCAAAAAAGGCAAAGACCAAAGCACATGGAACAGCAGCGGTATATCATCAAGTCTCATCAGCTTGCTCTATGTAAGTCACTTGTCACTAATGCCTTAAAGCGTCTGGGAGCGTTTGGAGATGATGAGCTAATGGAGATCTCAGATACACACCAGGCTTTGGCCAGTCTGAATGGACATGGTTATAATTTAAGTTGTACGATTTAATTGAAGGTGTCCTGGAGTGAGGAAGGGCATAACAGGTTGCAGGTGTGGTTTGTGTCAACATAAGGGTTATTCATATTAGTGCCTTTTGGTAGACCTATGAACAATGAGATTAAATGCAGGAAATACTCAATAAAAGAACAAGAAAGAAAATTCCAGTCGTGACAAGGATTAGAATACTGGTTATTTAATCTGTATTATTCCTGAGCTCTTGAATGTAATTTGAGCTTGTGTCCATATAGCATGTCCCACCTGTGAGTATTTTGGTTTCAGATGTGATATAGGCTATTCCTGTATGTTTTTCCAGGGCAGGAGACATTCTGCTATACTTCTAAGAGCTGCAGGCCCTGGAGCTGTGAGCAGGAGAGTTTCACCTCCTGGATCTTCGTCAAGAATCAAATCAAATTAGCTTGTGAACTACTGATGTGATACAACATTAGGCAAAAAGCCACTGTGTTTGCAAACTCCCATCACCTTTGATGACAGTTCTTCAGCTCTTCAGTTTTTATTTATAATGAGGGAACAGAGAAAGTAAAGATCTTGCTTGAAAATGCTCATGGAAGTGCATGCTCTTGTATAAGATTTATGATCTTTTGTTTTAATTTGGCACCTTGCTATAAATAGTCCAATCCACTATGAAATCAGTACATTTATTCTTTAAATAAAATGCAGCTCCCTTGAGACCAGCTTTTACTGTCTAAACCTAATAGTGTGGGCAGAAGCAGAAATTATTGGAAACCGAAGGTCTTTCTTTGTGAAATTTCCTGCTAATCATGTGACTGCTTTCTGCAGATTGGATTTGTCAGTTTGGGGAACAAAAATAATCTCCATTAGGCCAAGGCGATTGAAGGACGGCATTGCTGGGAAGCTGCCTCCACAGGCAGCAGTACAGGGGGAAGGGAACAGACCCCAAACGGAGATTTTTGAAAGCAAATCATGGGGCAAAAACGCCCCGTGTAGCCAGGCTCTTAAGTCAGGTTACAGCTGGATGTTCAAAGCCCAGTTGGACGGACAAGTGAAATGGAAAGTTCAAGAGCTGTCAAAAAATAAAGGCGAATGAGTCCACCTACAAAAGAGATTTCAGATCCCCAGTGTTAAAAGATGGTGGGACTAATGAAAATAGGAGTCAGGCTTCAAAATCACATATTTTTTGCAAATTTAGTTGATTAATTTTAAAGTAGTCTGTAAAGCTGTTTTGCCTCTCTATGTGTGCCTATACCCGGGTGATTTTTCAACTCTTCTAACTCCGGTTATAACAAGCCGTGCATTAAAGCTATGCTGTAATTATTGATAAATTGTTCATACGCCCGCATTACCTGCTGTGCAAGTTCTGAAGCCTCTCCCATGTAAGTGATTATCACCAGAAGGATATGTTATTTTCCAAGTAGTGGAAAGGATGCTTACACCTCTTTTTTGTTGTTGTTCTGACTACTCCTAACGTCTGCAAAAATACGAGCTCCCTTATAACACCTTTCCACAATGTTCATCCTGTCTTATTTCCTACTCTGACATCATATCACGCTTTCCTTAGCATGATATTTGAAAAACTTAAATTGGATATTTCTCAAGAGATATTCTGCCCCTCTCATCACTTATGTTTTCCCTCCCTTATATTCCTCGGTGTTTTTCATTTGACTTTCTGCTGTAGGCTTAGTGAAGGAAGACTGAAGCCTGCACTGCTCCCGCAATGATGGAGTTGTCAGAAACGGCAGATGATGTGTTGCTTTGAACAGGAAATTAGTGGTAAGCGCTGATTAATGCTTAGCCAGCAGATATCGAATCTGATTCAGATTTCAGACCGATTTTACAATGATGTTACTCCAGTGAGATTGATGGAGTTGTTTCTGATTTACCCTAAGGTCCATCCCTTTAATAGAAATGAACTGACTAATAGTGATACGGTTGGAGCGAAAACCAGACAATGTGATTTATCAGGTCCTTTTTTTCATAGACTACGATTTTGAAATTTCTTGCTTGACGTTTCCTCTTGTCTCGAGTGTCATTTTGTGGCCCTCTATTTGAGTATTGACCTAAGGACTTTGCTGCTTGGTACATTAATCAGATTGCGTTTCCCACAACCTATTTTAGTAGTATTCATTTACTTCAATAGGACAACTTCTCTTGCTCTGCAAAAAAAGGCCTCATGCAGCAAAGTCCTCAGCAAACATTAGAAGACGTTGCAACTTCCCACACGGATTCGTTTTTGTCCTACTTTGTCCTAGGTGTCTTCTCATTAACAAACTAATGAATGATGTAATGATAATGAGAGAATACCTAAAGACTTGCCAAGAAAATTTAGGAGCAATTTGACAGATAGATACTTTGGGAAGATTGCATGATATGGGATGTGTAATTCTTAGAATTATTTTAATGACAGTGTATAGACGTGATACAAGTCCTATCAGCTCAATTCCCATGGGATTTTGGGAACCTGGGTAATGATGTTGTATGGCTGAGATTTTTATTTCTGTAGCCGATGAAAATATTACTTGGAATTAAGAAAGTGAGACGGAGAGGACCAAAGAGACGCTGCTTTGCTTTGAGTGTGCTCTGAGACTGAATATTATGATGAGAGACAGTATGGTACCAGAATGAGTCATGATAGGAAACAAGTATCTGGCTTAAATGTGAAGTTTTTATGTGTTTTGTGAAATAATTATTAAAAAAGAGATCCAAGACTTTGCTCTAAAGTAGATACTAAAGTTAATAAAATGACCAAAAATATTCCAGACATTTTAAATGGAAATGTGGAAGCAGGCTTTCAAAGGGAATTTATTTCTGCTAACTGCCCAAAAGAGATGTATTTTTGTTGTTGTTGTTGTTGCTTTTTATGGTGAGAACAAGCACTGTGATCAGCCAGGATGGTCTTCAGGCCTTTGTCCATAATCTTGATTTTATTGGACAACATTTTTCTCTCTGATTTCTGTACAGCTACACACTTTTGTCAGATTAAACCCATGGACATCTTTCTTCAGGGGTTGGGAGCCTTTGTCCTTGTCTCACAAAGAGATTTTGGATTTTATTTTTCTTCTTTACCACAGCATAAACCAGAGAAAAATTACCTGAAACCAGTAGATTTAGTTTCATACAACATTAGTACAGGCTAAAGTATTCAGAGGACACTCAAACAAACAGAAAACAAGGTATAAATACATATTTCAGGGGTATAAATACATATTTTTTTTTTCTGTAAATAGATGAATCTTGATCACATCATCAAGAATTTGGGTATTTTGAGGGAGAAATGCTAGAGAACGTTGTAATTGCTTCCATTCCCCTTTCTGCTGTACGGAAGGTTCAGATTTGAAGTGAAAAGCCCTGCCCTGACTTTGACAACCCAAAATAACGTTTTGACACAAACTTTGCCAGGCACCTTCAATCCCCGCTGTGATTGAAAAGGACATTTCGTTGCTACCGGCCTTGTTCTGTAGCAAGCTGTGTCAAATGCTGTGTGTACTCTCCCCGTCAGGCAGCAGAATTTTTTTTTATCCTAAAACCCTCCCTGTTAGTGATTTTTTAATTTCATTTCTGGATTTTACTTCTTTTTTTTTTTTTTCCCCACGCTCTTCCTGCACAAGAATGGCTCCTGTAGAGCTGAGGAGCTTTTCCCAACCATATTGTTGACATCTGGCTCCTTCTCCTGTGGGTTCTTTCCATCCTTGAACTGAGAATTGGGTGGATACTCTTTTATTCTTTCAATTCTCCCTTCCTGAGCAAATTTGAGGGTGTTTAAGCACAAAGAGGATGGGACAGGGGTGTTATGAGCTACCAGGTGGAGCCCTGGGAAGAAATAGCATTAGGTATGTTTTGTTTCTCTGAGCTTCACAACGGAAGATCTGGTGAGTTCTGGAAGTCCATGCTGCAGAAGGCTCCTTTTTTGCCCCTTAATGGAGAATTGTTTCTACAACTAGCTTGGATGCAGACATCTCTCCTGCAGATAGCTACATGTGAATATAAAGAACCATATCTTGGCTGTAGCAAAACAACTTAGCTGTTCATGGGTGGGTTTTGATTTTTTTGGTGCTTATGCTGGATCTCCCCAGATCATCATTATCTACTTTGTGCTGTGCAGTTCTGCATTAGAGAAGAAATATTGACTGTCCTCTGTTTCTCTTTCTGCCCACTGACATGCAGTTTTAGATGCCTTTTTTTATGGATTTCATAGCAGTTATTTTAAGGAAGCTTGTGTTTCTAAACTCTGAAGTAATCTGCCATTTTGAGGGGTTTTTTTTAAGAGATTAGTTTTCTTTTTTTGCTTTGTGTCATTTTCTTTTTTCATTAAGTACAAAATTCCCTAGCTAGTAGCTGGAACCTGCTAATTTGCAAATAGGAAAAAAAAAGCACTCAGGAAAAATATGTGTAATTCTGGGGAGGACTTCCAAGGCCCCATGGCACCGCTCTGAAAGTACAAAGGGTTTTAAAGTTCAGGGAAATAGGAGGACCAGGAGGATTTAATGATCTAAGGGTAAGTGCAAATAAGGCCCTCCGTGTTGTTAATGTTGTGGGTTTGGAATTTCTTTTTACTCAAGAATTCTAAAAGACATCTTTAAAGCTGCCCCCAGTAACCTGTTGGCCTCCTGCTCCTTCTAACGACGTCCACAACATTAATCAAGCCGTTTCAATTCGCGCTCCCTGCGAGACGGCTCTGCTCGCTCCGCTCCGGCTCCGCACGCCTTGCAAGACCCAGGTGTGAAAAATGTTCTCTAAAAATAAAGCCAAACCCGTCACCAATCAACACTCCAAAATATGTCTCTGGAGAACTACACGGGGGAGACCGTTTCCTAGCCAGGACGTGGTCAAGATAGTGCTGCAATGCAGAGATCATCCTCCACAGTGAAATTGCCCCCGGGGATTAAGCCTTGGACTTTTTCCCCTCTTTTGGGAAATGTCTTGGGACAGTGAGTTTGAACGTGGTCATTCCACATTAATTATTAGAAACATTTGCTGTAAACCTTCTACAAAAAAAAATGTTGTTTTTTTTTTTTGCCAAGGATTCTCCCAAATTGGGGTCCCACACTGCAGGCTAATGACCAGCCGCCCCATGTCATGACCTTGTTTTGGCTTGATCTGGCCGTACTGCTGGAGCTGGCCTCTGTTTTAGTGTCCTGTGTGTGTCCCGGGTTCGCGCCGTGCGCTGTGGGATGGGAGCCCTGAGGCCAGGCCGGCCTCGGTCTCGGATGCTGGAGGCTGCAGCCCCGCGTGGTTTTTGTCTAGAGAAACCCACAGTCCTCGTGCGAGGGCTCGCAGAGCTCCTTCACGTCGCCCTTAGCCCCGCCAACAAGTCAGTTTATAAAACGGTCACCGCATAAAGGATGAGCCAGGAAATCAGCTCAGCTCTCTGGGGCTGACTCCGGCGTTGGGAGACTGCGAGGCTTTGACTCCAGCCCTTCCTTTTCTGCTCCAAATGTGATTTCTCTTCACTCATAAAACAAACAAACAAACAAACAAAAGCTCTGCTACCATTTTTCCTATTGCAGCTCTGCTCGCTTTTATTTATAGCCACTGGATTTCAGTGAACTAAAGAGCTGCTGAGGGAGAGGAATGCTTCTGCCCTTCCAGGGCTCGCTTTTACCGTGCACTCGAGCTGACTCTTAACTTTCTTTTCTTTGAGCAACTGAATACATTTAGTGTCTCTCTGCAAAGAGCCTTCTTTCTGATAGCCCTTCTGTGCCGACATTCCGATTTATCCATCTTCCTGCAGAGGAGGAAGCCAAAAACTGGAGCCGCTGTTACTGGAGGGTCTCAGTAAAGCCACAAAGAGTGAATATTGTTCCCCACATTCCTCATCCCTATTCATACCTATAAATATCATGCTCCCCCTTCCCTGTTCTCCTCTGCTTGCAAAGCACATTGGGTTTCACCCCAGCTGATATGACCCCTGGAGAAAAGGAAGGACCATCACATACCTTCCCTGTGGCTATATGGCCTCTGCATTTCACTGCTATAAGATATGTTTAATAATAGCAGCTTTTCCAGGAAATCCTTTTTTTTTTTTTTTTTTAGTGGTCTCTTCTCATTGCTATTTCATGTTGAGAGGGTGGTTTCAGTTTGCAGGAATGAGATGATTTCTTCTACATGACAGTAACTTCTTCAAAGCCAGGGGAAAAGTCAGTGCGGTTATCTGCAAGCTTAAATGTTAAAGTGCATTCATTGGAATATGCAGGGGTTGGGGAAGCATCTTTGAGTGGTCATTTCCTTTCTAAAACAGTGATTGTTCCTACATCTGCTGCAGACCTTTCCTGTATGAAATGTTTTGACTTCTACATCTTTCCAAAACACTCACTATTTGTGCTCTTTTCAGTACCTCCTTTCAGAAATATATTATATGATGTAAAATGGGAAGGTGATAGTGCCATGGGAAACCTGGACAGGACCAGACCCTGGTCAACGTATCCCCTCCAGGAGGATTCCCATTGGGAAGGTCAAGCCCTTCTACAAAAGCCATGCTGCCAGGACAGGTCCTAGTTGGTGCAGATCCATGTGGCTGAGCAGCTCTGTTCCCACTGCTGCATGGCCATTTGCAAATGACACTCCCTTCTTTATCTTATTTTCCCTGCTCCTCAGTTGAATTGATTTGATTATTCATAAAACAGGAGCCATCAGTAATGGATGAGATTTATGCACCACGCATTTGGCTGCATAATAACAGCTTAAAAAATTAAAAATGACTTAGCTTGTGAAGGACGGAGTGTGATCAGTGGGATGCTTTTCCTCGCAATCTTCTCACTTTGATGTTGGATGTGATATCTTGTATAAGATGGAGAAACACGATATTCCCATAGCAGCATCTTTGTCATCCTTGTCAGGAGCTGAGGGTTGGGCTGTGGGTTCTCAGAGTGGTTGACAATGGGCAGCTACTCTTTTTTTTTCACCAAGTCATTCAAAATTCAAAGCAAAGATCGACAAAAATGCATCCAGAAATATTATGTTAAGATGTTGATAGGGAAAAAGAAAGAAAAAAAAAAGGAAAAAAAAATCTGTATTGTGAAATGATGTTGGGTTGCTAGAATGTAAAACACCGCATGCTAAGGGAATATCGCAGAGCATCCCCCTGCGCTGTTTGAGCTCCCAGCTTGTCAGATGGTTTCTCCAGAGCCCAGCACGTGCCAAACATCCTGCGTGTGCTTACGTGCCCAGCTGAATACAGATGGACCTAATCATGTGTTTGCCTGCTTTACTCAGCAGGTTTCTTAATTAGCGAAGTTGTTTAAGAAAAAGTCTTACTGTGACGGGCTTTGCATTCCTTCTTTAGGAACTGATGTCCTTAAAACCGGTGATATGCAACTGCATCTCAGCATGTTGCAAAATATTAATTAAAGCCACATTCATGCAAACAATGACTCCTTACCAATGAGCCCTGGGGGAAAGAAACCCAGGCACCAGGAAACTACTTATTTTTCCGAGCGTGTTCTTTTGTAAAACATCTAGAAAGCAGTGAAAGGATCATGAAACAAATATCATGATAAATAACTGGCCTATAGCACATATTCATGCTAGTCCAGTACAGTATTTCTCATATTCTCACATTTTCACTCAAATAGCAAGAAAAACTCTGTGTGACTAACTTATCTTCATTCACCAAGGGGAAAAAATAGAGCAAAATGCCCTGATGTCCACTAGGGCTCAGTCCAAAAATACCAAGAGAAATGGCCTGATCCTGAAACCTCCTTGTAACTAGTCCTTCAGCTTTTAGAAATCCGAAGTATGCAATAAATTTGGGGCTTGAGAAGAGAAACTGCCTCCCCATAGGCTGCAAAAGCATCGTGTGCAAATGGACTGGCCTAATGGTACCCAAGAACCTTGTGAGGATTTTTGACATGCAAAATTACCGAAGATGCCATTAGCTCAACTGCTTGGTTTTAAGCAAAGACAACATCCCATATCATCAGTCTCAAATGTCTGATATTCTTATTGTATTTACCATATTAAGCAATGCACTCCAAAACGTCCAGGTATCTCTCGGATTTTCCCTTGACCTTGGCTTTCCTAGAAGACTGCGTGATTCATGATCAGCAGAAAAGGAATACACAGAAAAGTACCTCAAAGCACATTCTTTTTTAGGAAATTGCCACATACATTTGAGTTTCTTTGGTGATTTGTGGAAGTCAAATTGCAAAGTGGTGCAAGGAATAGCACCAATTGTGGAAGCCAGTTGCAAGGTGGTGCAAGGAATAGCAAGCAAGAATGCTTCAAAAGTTGGTTCAAAACAAACAGGCAAGACATGCAAGCGTTGCATTTATCCTTGCTAGCAGAGTCAAAACATTTTTAGTTTTACTCAGAAGAATGTTTTGAAGATTATCAAAACATTTCACTATTATTGACACATTATAGTTTTATCAAAATGAAGGAGCTGAAATGATTCATTTCAGCTTCTTTCTTCAGCAAAAGGTGTCAGGATTGACGTGTTCCCATAAAACATTTTGATCTTTCCTGAACAATACAATTCAGCTACAAAAGCTCCAGGAAAGCAGTTTGTCCAGTTTTCCCTGGAATGCAAACTCGTTCTTCTTCCATCCTCCTCTGCCATCCATCAGAGTGTTTCCATCAAACTAGTGCGAGGGTGAAGGAGCTGGAGGGACACTGAAGGCCACAAAGCTCTGTGCAGCTGTCCTCTGACTCCTTCTGCCTCCAGAATAGCACAAATGCAGAGATCTTTGCTTGGGCCACCAAGCTGGCTCCAGCCAGGGTGCTAAATGTGGCAATAACCCCGTTGCATTGCTCTTGATACCTGACCCCTGTGGCACCAGCACAAGCTGCAAGAACATGGAGAGACACTGTCCATCCCTCAGCGTGCACTGCTCTGTCCCACCAAGATTCAGTGCTGGACATGGTGGGAGGAATCCCAAAACCTCTGTGCTTCTCAGAGAGCCATGACCATTTTGATGGTTGTTTCATGTCTCTGAGCACCAGATTTTGTGGACACCTTTATGGTTTTGTGCATGAATGGATGGGTTTGCACTGGGAACCTTTCTGTTGAAGTTTTCCTTCTTTAAGAGGGAGGGCTGTGAGGAGCAAAGTGATTTTCCTCCTCAAGGGGGAACTGTTAGGCTGTGTTCAGAGAGCGATCCCCATGGCAGGACCTGCTCTGCACGGATCCTCCTGCACGCCGCCTTTGGGGCACACTGCCCAAAAAGAGATGGGACTAAGAGATGTTGGAAACGCAGCCTGCAGCGCGTCCTGCCCCAGCAGCGCAGTGGGAGAGATGCCCAGGGTTCCAGCGCGTGGTTTCCCTTCATCCCCACATCCCTCAGCAGAGACGGGGGCAGCAGCCCATCGCTCTTGTGCTAAGCAACACAAAAGCTGAGCAACAGATGAGCAGAGTCTTGAAACCCAACACAACCCATCCGCCACATCCAACTTCCCACCCCCAGCTTTTGCCAACATCCTTGGCATCTGGTGGCAGCAAGATTCAATTGCTTC
This sequence comes from Rhynchotus rufescens, assembly GCA_032273925.1. Classification (NCBI taxonomy): domain Eukaryota; kingdom Metazoa; phylum Chordata; class Aves; order Tinamiformes; family Tinamidae; genus Rhynchotus; species Rhynchotus rufescens. Next base: position 18,866 of record JAVCKT010013310.1, read on the forward strand.
TGGGGTCTTTTCTTTTTTTTTTTTTTTTGGTACGAATGCAACCAACGGCAACAGCAGAAGTTATGCACAGCAGAATACAATAGGGTTTCTCCTTTCCTCCCCAAAATAGCAAAGGTCTACCATGATGCAGTCAAAATCTCCTGAAATTTCTCCAATGTCAGAGAGAGAAACCCATTTTCCAATGAATTTCTTCGCATGTCTGACCTGAATTCCAGGTAAAGCTAATGGACAAGCTTTCCTCTGAAGGCATTCCCTGCAAAACAAGGAAAGGAACAAATTCATTCATAAGTAGACCTTCTATTTTAGGTTATGAATTAAAAAGGTAAGTCCAGACATTGAGGATGTCCCTCCTAAGTCAACCAGTAACAACTGCCAAAAGTAACATCGAAAAACTCTCTCTTTTAGGCCAAGAGCATTACCTGGCGCTTTCAGCTGTTGGAAAACTTCTACAGAACTGGGACAGAAGTTGAGAATATTTTATTACTTTTTTTTTTTTTTTTTTTGACAGCTGTTTTCTAGCCTCCATCTGACCTTCAGTTCATAAGGAGATTACCTTTGGAGACTACAATAAGTTAGATAAGAATACCCTATTTATATTATGCTCAGTTTTATATCCTCGAAATGAGGTTGAAAGCAATCCTAAATGATTCATTTTAGAATAGATTGGTTAAGTCTAAAGACAAAGGCAATGGTGGTGTTGGGAGGGAAATTTTTACAGTCGTCATTTTGTGGGGAAAGAATGAAGAGTGGGGAGTTTTGCACCTGAAAAAAGTGGAGTGTAGCGATCTCTTTCTCATTCTTCAATGGGAAGGATGATGGGGATGTGAAAGAAGAGGGACCTGGATTCATGTCAGAGCAACGTGACAAGGGAGAGATGAGTCCAAGTCTTTGGTGTGAATCAGGTCGAGCAGAAATTTGATAATGTGTTATCAGTATTGGAGCGAACATGAACAGCATTAAGTACTAGTGAAGCGCCTATTCCAGCTTCCCACCAGGAACTGAAGCCTTGTTAAACTCTTATGCACCTGGAAAAGGTTTAGGTTTTGGAGCACACTATTCAGTAAGATGGTATTGAAAACTCCTGGTGAGCTCTATTTATAATACCAACCTGATTGCAGGAGAGCTTAAGTCCCACTGATAGCGCCTCAAGTCAAACGAAAAATAACCAGGTTAGTATTTAAGGATGTAATTCTTTATCTCATACAAAGCCATTCTTCTCCAATTCTCCAGCTCATTTTTATAAGGTTCAAAGAAGAAGAGCAATCTATAATTTAGAAAATGCCAGAAAAATCCAGGACTTCTTTTTCTTTGAATGTTAATAGCCCATACTGCTCCCTCTAGCAATTACAACACAAGTGATGTCAATCAGTGCGTGTCCATTGACTAAAACCTGCCTCATTATTTGCTGCTTTTAACAAAAAGCACAAGGCTGAGCTAAAAGGCAGCAGCAGCCTTGCTCATAGACTGCTCCATTTTGCAGAAGCAAGTTACTTTTTGAGAACCCCACGAGACTGGTGTGGAGAATTATCCATGTCACATTTTCCCTCCTAAAAAGAACAAAAAGAGAGCATGGCCAGCACAGCATTATCTGAATTAAGCATCCTGAGAACTAGCAGGAGACCCAAACACCAACACTGTTGGGCTCTGCAGAAGCCTTGCTCCAGAAAAGGAGATGTGAAGGAGTGTGGGGAAGGAGGGAAAGCAAAGCCCCGTATTTTCTATGAATATTTTAGTTTGAACTCATTATTTCTCTGATAAAACTCATGCTATTAGACTGCAAGTTTGACTCTGCTAAAGGATTAGAGTCTTGAATCAATGACTTGGGGGCTCCATGCTGTGAACAATCAAAACTAAACACAAATATTTTTTCAGTATTAATTTTTAACTCGGAATATCACTTATGTGCTTGTGCAGCTAACACCAACTGCTTTTTTTAATTATGATTGTTTTTTATTTCCCCAGTCCCTTCCAATTAACCAGTACCTGGGCCAAAGAAGATAACGTTCAAAATCAGTATTTACCAAATACCTCACTGATTGTCTCTCCTCTCCTCTCCTCTCCTCTCCTCTCCTCTCCTCTCCTCTCCTCTCCTCTCCTCTCCTCGCCTCTCCTCTCCTCTCCTCTCCTCTCCTCTTTCTTTTCTTTCTTTTCTGTACAATCCAGGAAAAGGATGGAGATACATATCACATGTGGCTTTTATAATATACTTCCTCTTCCACATTTTGGAAAAGCTTGGTTCATCTTTGTTTCACCTGGGACCTATAGAACTTTTCTCTTGTGACGAAGACAGAAAGTCTGAGAATAGAAAAAGAGAATAGAAAAGAAAAAAAAAGAAAGAAAAAAAAAGACTAACAATGAAAAAAATCTACTTATATTCAAGATTAAGAAACTTGAGGAATCTCCTTCTCTCTTGCACAATGGAGCAAGCTTGCTGATGCTCCAGGCATGCCACTTTCATACAGTCCTTTTTGACTTCTCTAACTTCTTTTGACTTCTCTTCATTTTGGTGGCATCTCATGCCCAAACATGCAGGAGGTCAGGAGTGAGGTCTCCTGTGTTGCACCTTCAAGGCTGCTGCCTCTCCCCTTGGCCCTGTCTCCTGAAGTAGCTGTGATAGACACTTCCACAGCCAAGAGATCTGAGCATGTGGTAGGCAGAAGCCCTTGTGAAGAGCACGCTTGATAGATTAAACACTATCCACTCCCTGCTTTGAATAGCAATTTGATTATTCTTAACTGCGTTACGAAGAAAAGAATGCGTCTAATCCTGTTTAACCCTCTTTGGCTTTTGAATTAGTTTCCTAAGCTTTTAGGATAATGAAAAGGCATTACTGTAGTCTGGCACTGAGTCTTTCCCTCTCCTACTGCCTCGGAGCTCCTCGGCCGCCCAGAGTCTCCCACGTTCCTGGAGATACTGGGAACCTACGTGGTGGTGGGTGATGCCCACAAGAAGCGTGGGGAGATCATCCCTCCTACAACTATAATCTGCTCACAGTTTTCGTGACTTCTAATGTTGTGATCCTTCATGATTTACAAGGAAATTCAATTTAAAAAAAACATTAAAAACTAATTGAAATCAAACAGAATGTTTTTCAAACATTCTCCTAGCTGCTGTGACCAATAACTTACTTTGTCATCAGGAGACACCATAGTGCCCCAAATCAATGCGGCTGACAGCAGCGAGCCTCCCTCCTCATTAAATTCTCCTCATCTGCTAAATTTGAGTTGCAACTCTATTTTACAAACACATATCATATACATGGACACATTAGCAGTCAATACCTTTCCCTTGTTGTTTGTTAGGTAGATTGGAAGGCTTTGGGGAGTTTTAAGTGTTATCCCCAGCTAGTAACAGGTTTTAATGTCATTACTCACCCTGAGAACTTCTCTGCTCAACAAATAAGCCATTGATTTTAATGGGGCGACTCATAGAGTGAGGCATTATTTAGTGTGATTAAAAGTATTGTAATTAGGTTACTTCTGCTCACTACCATAGTGGAAGGTGCAGATGCCGACTGGATAACTAGGCACTGGCTTCCCAGTGAAATGGGAAAAGTGCAATGGAAAAGTGTGATTTGACAATCTTCTCTCCAGCTCTGAAAGCTAAAATTCAACAGAGGAGAAGATGACAAGGGTGACATTTACTTGTTCTGTCTGTCTATATCCAATGGCTGATCAGCGTTTGGAATTTCCAGAGTTTTGGAAATATCTGTAGAGTTTTTGTTTGTTTGTTTGTTTATTTGTTTTGTCAATTTTCCTTCCTACTTTTTTTTTTTTTTTTTACCATGTAAGAAGCTCCAACAAAATGGGTTGAGATTGCTGGCTCCTGGGGATCCCTGGCTCTTGGGTGTGGGTGGCTGCCCGCGTGTTCTTGTGGGCATTTCCAGCTGATGATTGTGGCTTCTCTATGGATGGTGGGTGGGCAGGACAGCGTTGGTCTGGGCAGCTGAGCTTCCAGTAAGCTGTGCTCACGCTATTTGTGAGAAGTTTCCATTTTAGACTTAGGAATCTCCAATTCATGGATATCACATGTTAGAAACCCAAGGATGAAATCAAGTCTCATTTTCAAATTACACAAGTGCCGGCTAATGATCAAGACACTCTAATGACCTGTAAGAAGCTGGCCACATGTTTTCACCAACTCCTTGTGTCTCCAGGGTCCTCTGGAAGCAAACGTTTCATTTTAGTAGTAGAAGTCTTTTTTTTTTTTTTTTTTAATCAGGTCAATTTTCTTTTTCCACATGACATCAGCAACCTCAGAGTTTCTCTCACGGAGGAAAGTCTAAATCAGTAAGGGTAGGGGAGGCAAAAATGCCATTTTCTGAGGCAGTCTTTTCAGGGTTAAAACCCACTGACAGGATTAGCATTAATACAACAGGTGGCCTTTTTCATTAGAAGAAGCTTTTCTCCTAATGGGAAGATGGACAAATCTATCATTCTACATAAATCTAAGAGATTTACACGGTAGCTCAATAAGTTCAATTCATTTGCCTATAGCATTGAAATATAGCCATTGAATATGTAGGACTCAAAGGCAGAATCTATGCAAATTTTTTTTCTTTCTCAAACTGAATTTTATTTTGAAATATTTTCTCTCTTCCTCATGTCTTTTATTGCTTTTTTTTTTTTACTTAGTAACATTTCCAATTTTGGGAATATCACCCACAGTGAATATTTTTAGAGAAAGAGCTAAGCAAAGTCATTTATTCCATATGTACAAAAAGTGATGAGAAGTTACTCTTTTTCAGGGACTTATTACCTAAAGATTTTTTAACTGAGGTTCCCAAATGATGTGCTATGAGGATGATGACAAAACTTTCTGCCAGGTAGAGAATAAAACAGAAGGACTGGGAATATTTAGGGTAGTTTAATGACGAATTATGATAGTTCTTCCTGGGGATTTTAATTTGAAGCAAGGAACATTAAATGCCCCTGTTTCTTGCCTCATTTAACACTGCTGGGGGTAGTCAGCTCACTTGTTTCCTGGACGTGTTCCCTGCAGTACAACCTATCACGTTAATTGTGTTCTCACATTTTTATTGCATTTTCCCCCCCAGGGCAAAACAAATGGTTCCTTGTGAGAAATCAGATGCTCTCTCCCGAGACACGTGTTACTCAGCCCTGTCCCTCCTGCAGAATGGTCCTCGTGCAGTTTGTGGGTTCCCCCAGGGTAACCTCCCAAAAGGAGACACAAAGTGGAGAAATAATCACCAATGAAAACTGTTTCCCTAAAAGCGAAATGTCAGTAGATACCATTGCCTGTACATGCATGTATATGTAGGTATATATGGATTTGTATGTATGTATATATGTGTATAAGCACGTTTCATGTGCAGCAAACCTCCGGATCATGGCATACTCTTGGTTCCCACCTCAGACCGGTCACCAGCCCAGGGGGTCATTGCTGACAGGTCATTTTGTGTCTCCTTGCCTCTCAGCATGCATTTCCAGAGGAATTTCGAGTTCCCTGATCAGTTTCATGGGAAAGAAATGGGGCTGTGCTGACAGAAAGGGTATTTCAGTGCCTAGTGGGGCATGGTTCCTTGCAAGCTGGCCTCGAGCCTCCATCCAGTTACTGTGTCTGAAGGCTGGTGAGAAAAATGGAGCATTTCTATGCAACCACTAATAAGCAGTAAAATCTGGCAGTGTCCTTCATGCCTCCTCAGGTTTGTTATCAGATTTGGGAGATTTCACTAATTTTTCTGCTAGCCTATGCATCAGCCTGTGCTCCCTCAAACTGTTCTTGATAGGCTTGGCTTGAACTTCAAATCCATAATGAGGTCTGGAGCGGAGCTAATTAAACACGAGCCGCAGTTTCGTTGCAAATCTGCTCGCAGATTGTCCTTGGATGAACCGGGGTTCGGGCTCAAACTCAACCCACAGCTCTAGCACGTACCCTGAAGGAGCAATGGGGAGGTCCGGGTCAACTGGTGGGGACCAGCTCTGCAGGCCAGCACTAACCAGCCTGATCCTCAGCACTTTGTTTCTCCTGGATGAAGGATTTTCCCTTGTCACCACGTCAAACCTGTGTGACACCAGGCTTGGAGCTCTGCTGCCTTCTGTACTTCTGCAGTAAGTCCCAGGGAAGCCACTGCCAAGTCTTGCCCTAAGAGTCTTCCTTGCCAAGGGACATCAGAGAGCTGGGAAAACCTGAAGTGGGCTAGAGCAGCCTGGGGAGCAGAGCTGCTGCCTCATGCAGGAGATGTTGCCCGGCCTTGCAGGGGGCAGCAAGGCAGGAAAATCAAGGGATGTTCTTGTCTGGTGCAACTTCCACGGCCTGCACCTTCCATGGAGAGTACCAAGAGCAAAATAGCTCATTGAAGCCTGTGAGAGTCCTTTCTGCTTCTTATAAATGAAGAGCATCATTTTGACCATTAATCAGGGAGGTAAGAGTATGTGCTTTTTGGTCCCTTCGACAGAGCTGAGGAGTTAGGAGCTCCTCAAGGACATGCCATGACTTTGGAGCCTGACTTTGCATTCCCAGGCTGCAGTCCCTCGCTCACAGCTCTCCCCGATGAGCAGCACAGAAAGTGTCTGGAGGGAGTTTCACCTCCTGCATCTCCCAACAGAGACGCCTTAAAGTGGGGGGCAGCCGCAGTGGGTGTCCCCAGGACACCTCTTCCCATAGCCGGCTGCAGAGAAGCTCCCGCTCGACCCTGCCCCAAACCAGCACTTGACTCACACGGTAATTACAGAGAAATACGACATGCTCAGGCTGGAACAAAGTTGTTCCAGGCATTAGCGTCGAAAAGTACTTTTCTCTCTCTCGCTTTTCTCATTTCTGTGGCATCAGTCTGGTTTGATTTATTCCAGCTACCTTGTGGCTCTTCTACATTTAGAGAAACAGACTCCCCTTTAAAGTGCTGTTTTAAAAGATGTTTTCATCTTTCTTATCTAGATTGAATTGGTATCACAGCTTGTTTTTTCCCTGATGTAGGTAAACAAACAAATGCATTCCTCTGTTGTTAAATATTGAAAGAGTATCGAGTACAAAACGGATGATTAATGACTTGGATTCTTCCATCTGGCACATCAAATCACTGAGAATATTGGACAGCACCAACTTCATAATAAATTGATTATTTCATCCCTGCTTAAATGTAGAGTAGACGGAAAACAAAACCAGACCACTGGCGAATGGACTATCCAGGCACGGACCCAGACCCTGAGACTTTCATTTGAGGATTTTATTGACCTGCTTGTAAAGCTCTGAATATTTCTTCAGTGCCAAACCTTTGAGGTGGGAACTTGCAGCTCATGCAGCCAAACCCCGACGCAGCAGCTGCCGTAGCCGAATGGATGAGATTCTTCTCCTTGCGAAGCCAGGAGTGAAATTCCCCTGAGGAACCTGAGGTTTGATTTTGGTTATTCATCTGGAAGCACATCACTGGAGCAGATGTCACATGCTAGCCACCGATGAACATAAATCTGTTCTGCATTTTAGCCCATAAGAAGAACTCTACTCCTTTTTAGAGTTATACTCTCTTACTCTTTTTTTTATAAACTGGTTTGATGAAGTGTGTATTGAAAAGACTGAACCACTACCAGACATAATTTGAAAATATTACTCACTTTCAGCTTATTTTTTTTCATTTTGGAATAGGGCAGAGCCATGCCGCCCCTGAGTGTTCATTCGGCTACATAAGACCTACTGTTTTCTAAATACAGACAGCTGAGATGACTGAAATTCCAGGTTTTCCTCCCAAGATTTCTGATTGAAAAAAATCCATAAAGCTTTTCTAATATTACCACTTAAAAGGGAACAATCAAGTGACTTGTTTTAATTCGACGCTCTGCATCCTGCCCCATGGATGGTGATCTTGGACTCAGAGAAAATGTTGCTGCATCACTTGGACCAAAGAAACCACTTCTTGAAACCACTGCTGCACAGGTTTCAATAGGGCTCACAGTTACATACAATACAATATATTTATTACATACAATATATTTATTGTATGTACATACAATACAATACAGTACATACATACAATATATTTATTATGTTTTGTGCTATGCTTAATGCACATGACATATAATACATTGTATAACGTAAAAAAATAGTGTAAGAAATGTCATAAATAATAAAAAAGCAGATCTAGTTGTCCATAACCAACCTTTACCTAGCAAAGGAAGATCAAATGGAGTATCAAGGTAATTATAGATGAAGTCCTGAATGACATAAGAGGAAAAACAAACAAAATGGTTTTGTTCTGTTTAAGGAAAGAGCATTCAGAAAGAAAATAAACCCTATGAAAAGTTGGGAAAAAAATACTATTTCTCCTTTCCTCCCCTGGAAAATGAAATTTTTATTGCATTTTGTGGTCACGCCTGAGGCTGGTTTTGCTGTTTGAAAGCAAACTGCCACAAGCCTCCAGCAAAGACAAGCTGCAGTCTCTGGTTTCTTCTAGCTGGCTGTGATTTTTCCCTTCGTAAATATTTATCTCCTCAAACCAAGGAAGAAATCCAGTAGGATTCATTTGATTAACTGTACATATCTGCACAATCCACTGAAGAAAGTCAAGGAGAATTTGTAACTAGACAAGATCCCCCAGATGAAGGAGGCTGGTGGGACTCTCCCCCTTGGCTCACCTTGAGTTGATACTCCCTATGTATCTTCTCAAACTCCTTAGTGGAGTGAAGCTCTTCCCCCCTTGGGACTGTAAATGACGTTTGATGTTTATTACATGTGTAAGAGACTGCTCTGGGTCTTTTCAAAATGCTTTCCCTGTTCAGGCAGTGAGTTTGACTCCATTTTCAAGACAAACGTTTGCCAGCGCCTCACCATTAAACAGCAGAGTTAAGCAAAGGATCCTGGAAATCGTTAAGGAACCAGAAAAGGGCAAGCATGGGGATGGAAGAAACATGAGAAGAGCATGTGTTTTGTTAAATTCATCACCTCAAAACTATTAATACACGTGAGATTTCTGCAAGGGGATGAGGCAGGACAATCCCTAGTCTAATTTCCTGGGTTTTGTCTTGTAAGAGTTAACCTGCCTTTGTGGACCCCAGCACAGCACTCAGGCATGTCAAGTCTTGCAAACACATCTGTGCACGACAGCTTCCGTTGAGCACACTTGTGCCCTGCTCTGCATGCAAACCTTTACAAGGACCATATGTTGTGGAAGGGAATGAAAATTTCCATCAGCGTTGGCTCAAGCCCCAGAGCAGTTGCAGGGAAACCAGTAAGAAGCAGCCAGTCCTTCCCAGCTGCTCCCACGTGAACGTGGAGATGGTACAGGTGTTTGCAGCACTCAGAAACCAGCAGGAGAGCGTCCTCTCTAATAGCTAGAGGTCAGGTTGTGCCAAGAACAGATGTGTTCAGGCCAGCTCTCCTCAGACTCAGAAGTGTTCCCGTCCATAGCAGTCTCTTCCCTGGGAAAGGCGTTTAGCGGCACGTCAGCTGCAGCGACA
>JAVCKT010013315.1:0-10248 GCA_032273925.1 Rhynchotus rufescens
GGCCCTGCCCGCGCGCGGCGCCTGGCACGAGCACGAGAAGCGCTGCTCGCCCGCGCCGCGCGCGCCCGCCCGCGGCGCGAAGGTCGCGTGCAGGTAGCCCAGGCTGTGCCTCGCGCTGGCCCTGCACTTCACCACCAGCACGCTCTTGGTGACGCGCTGCACCAGCGGCCCCGTGGGCTCCGCGGCCAGCTGCCACAGCGCCTGCTTGGCCTCGGCGGGGGCCTGCACGGCGCTCAGCACCGCGTTCTTGAGCGCCAGCGGCGTGGCCTCGGCCTGGCAGCCGAGCGCCAGCTTCACGTGCTGGCACTGGCTCTCCGCGCCGCCCTGCGCGGCCGCGCTCAGGCACGAGGGCACGTCGCAGCGGCCCGCGCCGAGCTGCGCGAGGACGGTGCCCTCCGCCGTCTGCACGGGCGCCTGCGAGGCGCCCAGCTCCACGAAGCAGCGGCACTCGGGCCCGCGCTCGCGCTGCCGCACCGAGTAGAGCTGCGGGCCGGAGCCGGTGACGATCCTGACGGCGTCGGCGGCGGGCGGCCTGCGCGCGCCGCGGCGGAACACGGCGCCGCACGTCTTGTTCTTGCAGCTGAGGCCGCGCGTGCCGTTGTAGGTGCCGCAGCGCGGGCACCGCCGGATGCCGCGCAGCGTGGCCTTGCCCAGGTCCGACAGGAAGGCGGGGGCCTTGGCGCGCGCCGCGCCGGCCTCCATGCTGCGGGCGGCCCTGCGGAGGAACCGGGCACGTGGCGGCCGCCCGCGCCCTCCTCGACGCTCGCCGTGACGCCACGGCCGCGTGACGTCACGCCCCGCCGGCGCGGGAAGCCGGCCGCCTCCTCCCTCGCCACCCCCGCGCCGTGACGTCACTTCCCCCCCACCTCACCTGCGGCCGCGCGCGCCCCCCGCTCCGGCCCGGGCCGCCCGCGCGGGCGCTCAGCGCGCGGCCTCCGCCATGGCGCCTTACAAAACACCGCCGGCCCCGGCTGTAACGGCGCCGCCTATTGGGCGACCGCGCGTCACGTGCCGCCGCGCGGTGCCTGCTGGGGGCGGTAGTTCTCGGGCGGAGGCGGCGCGCATGCGCACTGCCCTGCTCCCCCCGCCCTCCTTCCTTTTCAATTTACCAAACCAGGTCAGATTGCAGCTTTTTCCTCAAAACAGGCCCGGGGGGAAGAGCGAGACAGGGAGGAGGGGGATAACAAAAGAAAGCACACACGCCCGTGGAGTTGCTTTGGATTTTGTTTTTTTGCACTTTTTGACGGCTGGTCAGGAGGTAGGACAGAGAGGTTATTTTTATTTTGTTTGTTCTCGTTTTGGGCCCGAGACTTGGCCCAGCGCAGGGCAGCGCGGCCGGAGCAGAGCGGAGCAGAGCGCGGCCGAACCGCGCCGTTCCGCCGCCCGTCCCCACCGCCAGACACGGGCTCCCCCGCGCAGCAGCAACAGTCACGGCACAAACGAGAGAGGCTGAGCGCGTATCCAAAACTAACAGAGCGTATATTTGAGACCCACATGCAAAACAAAACAAAACAAAAACAAAAAAATAAAAAAAGCAAAAAAAAAAGTTTTTTTTTTTCCAAATCTTATGCATAATTCATGTCCAAGGATGCTGCATCCTACCTTTAAATAAGGAAACATACAAAGTTGGCTAACGTTTGTGCAAAATAGTAATTTGCTAAAATATTTTACATAATCGGTACACGTAAATGTAGAAATTGATAAGATAAAAAACAAGCTGGTTTGTAGGTATTTGTCACATTTTAGTAAGAGTCATAACAGGACTTTTTTTTTCATATTTCCCAGTACACATCACAAAGTTTTTCACCAAAGATAAAAATCCTTTAGAAAGAGTCCAACAGGGATTTCTCTAGGCACCTTCTCACATAAAACACAATGTGAATAAAATTAGCTCCATCTGAGTGTTTTTGCAGACAATTCAGCGCTGAGGACTGCGCTTCCTCGTTTCACGACAGTTTAGGTAACTGGCATAAGGCAAAGACCACTCTGAAAAAATGTTTCGATACAAAAATGATGTAAACTAATAATTTATAGTTGAAAACCCGGTATAACAAAAGCAGAGGGATGGACACTTTATACAATAGGCTATTTTAAAACAGACTTGTGCAAAGGCCGAAGACAAAGCATCTTCAGAATTCACACGCTTTTGGCTTTTTCTTTTTCTTTTTTTTTTTTGTACAACTGCTTATAATACATTTTAAATCATTAGGAATGCAAACTAAAACTGCCCACTACTTCAGAGGAAAAAAAGGTTTGACATTGTGCAATTTTCTGCCCCAATCTTAAGTGGCAGTAGTCCCTGCATTTGCTGTGTTTCAAACGTGGATCTTAAGAAACACATATCAAAAGGAGGAAAAGAAGGCAAAAGTTGGCAGACATCCAGCATCTAGGGTTTTTTTGTGTGTGTGTGTGTGTGTGTGTTTTTCTTTTTTTTTTTAAACAATGTGGATGACAGTTTCATGATTAAAAATGCTTTTTTTTCCCCATGTTTTTTTTTCTTAAATAAATACATTGTATCTGACACTCGAACTGACTTGATCGGGTGATTCTGTTCAGTAAACAGAGGCTTGACAACCCTCCTCGCAGCCTCGAGCCCACCAGTGTTTGGTTTCAGAGTCCTTTTCTCACTGCGTTTCGAAGCCCGCCATGCGATATCCAGTTTGATTAGTTATCACGCTCCCGTTCTGCCCTTGAGGTGGTGGAACGCTGTAGTTGGCTCCCATCCATGCTGCTGAAGACTGTGTCTGGCTGTTTGGGGGCAGCAGGTGGAGGGAAATATTTGAGATCAGAAATCAAGACTGCAGACCGCAACCAATTTTTAAAGGTGTGATATCTGGCTAAGCAGTGAGACACGATGATGCTGGTGGGAGGAAATTATCTCCGTGTTGGCCGTGGTGTACCAGAAAAGGCAGATCAATGAGCTCTGCTGCCAGCAGACCTCCCAGCAAGAGCTGTTTCACTGTAGCTTAGAAACCAACACGACTGCAAAAATCTATACTCACTGCTTGCACTTGAATTGCATTTAATAACCACTGCTCAGGAACGGGGCAACTGTTAGGCTGACTGGCATCATATAACAGCACCCGATCCAAAGAATTTTATACAAGCTGCACAATTTTACCAAATTCTGAATTTGAACAGAAAAAAAGGCAGCTCTTAAAAAAGTTCAAGAAAACTTGAGAAGATGCAGTAACATGACTGGAAAATGGAAAACTAGACACTGCTCTCTGAGGGTAGATCTTTGAAGAAAGCAATATCCTTCTCTATGTCTCTGAACACATCTAACTGCAGGTATCCTTACTCCATCTCTATGAATGGCAAAGGAACAGAACTTTATGGTAGCTTTTGTGATGCTGCAGACTTGGAATTTTCATCTACCCCTTAGGAAAACCCCATCACCTGAAATTTCATTCATAGCATTAAAACAAATACTCACTTAAATCCTTGTTGATTCCATGCTTGCCCATACATTCCATATGCAGGGACTTGCCAGCCATTGGGCATGTACTGGCCGATCTGCGCGTTTCCATACCACTGACCCCACTGCCCGTAAGCCTGAGGATATCCGATTTGATTCTGCAAGGACAAACAGTCAGGTGTCATGTGGTGCCTAAGAAAGCAGATAATTACATCAACTCAGCATGCACCCAGCCCGCAGAGTCTGTCTCCAATCAAGAACCTACAAGATGGCTTGCCAAAATAACAGTGAAACACATTTAATTGGACATTGATTTTCATTTAGCAAGTTTTGGATTATTCTTTAGAGAAAACACATTGCTGAAGGATGAGTTAATCTAAAGGTTGTGTTTGCCACATCAAGTCTCTATCTAGCAAGGACTTTCCAGCCAATGAACAGGTTTTACTGAAAGACAGTAACTTTAAGCCATCTCCTTTGAGGTTAGCATAGGAATAATTCTGACCTGCTGGACTGGACTGATCATGTCTGGTGTTTCCTTGCCCCAGTAGCACTTCACTATGTGGCCTTCTATAGTTGTGCCATTGACGGAAACAATTGCATGCGCAGCACTCTCGTGGGAATTAAATCTGTTGAAATACAAGTTGTGCCAACATTAAAAATAATTCTAGGAGCATGGCTACAAGTAACCCTAAGAAAGCATATCAACATGCTATCCTCTGGAGCTCACCACACAATAACCTACCGTACAAAGGAGTATCCTTTATCTGGGAAGACACGGATTTCCATTATCTGCCCGAACGGAGAAAAGGTCTGGCGCATTAGCTGTTCTGAAGCAAGAGGAGGTAAGTCGCCAAAATTAGATGATTGCAGTGTTTTCCTGAGACATTCAAGTGTCAACGTTTTGAAGACACCGTACCTGTCAGTCCCGAGGTAACACCTCCACAGTACACAGTGCAGTTGCTTGGACTGGACTGATTGACCACATCATCGTAAGACAGTTGTTTGGTATTTGCTGAAAGGAAATTTTAAAAGCTTTTAAGTCGAGCAGAAATGCTTTACGCAGAAATCTGAATCCCATCCAACAGATCTACAATAAGGAGTCAGGTTGCCAGAGTCTATGACAAACATTAACTGTGGTAAATATTTTGTCCTGTCTATACTGGACGTGGTCACCTCCCTCACCACAGGCAGTGGGGAATTGACATCAGAAACAGACACTGTCTCCTGACTGTCGCTGTGTTAAAGCAGAGCTGCCAGCTCTTGTTAAACATTAGCTCACACAAGGCATGTGAGCACAAATTGCAAACACCACAAAAACAAAAGCAAAGAGGAGGATAGCCCCATAGCACGTGATCTCCAGAGGTGGCCACAAACTCCCATTATAGGACAGGTTGCTTGTGCAGGGGCACTACCATTATTTAAGGTCAGGTTTTAGACTTATCTAGCAGCTTTGATATACCTGAATTAAAACCACTCTAATGGAAATGCTTGCTTTACATACCATTCTGCCTGCTTTCTATCCCAAGTTGTAAGAGTGTGCTAACGTTTTTTTTTAATGATAGGAAAAAAAATCCTGGCTAACTTTGGCAGGAGGGACGAAGAAGGCAGCTACCAAACTAAGTGTTTAGAAGAAGAAAACAAACAAAAACAAATGATGGTAGTAATACATCCCTTACACTTAACAGAAGTTTCAAGAGTTCTGAAACTATCCAAGATTCTTCATTGTTGAATACCCACCTTCCCTTCTCCCAGATCTCTCATGATTTGAGCTAGCGATTTTCTCTTGCTCCCTATGCCCTTGGCAGGAGGATGTGTTTGGAAAGACACAGAACTGAGAAACTTACTTTCGTAAGTACTCTTTGGAGCTGGAGGTTTTCTTGTTGCCCAGTTTGTTCTGATTTGTCTTCCACCAAGCCACTGACCACCCATCTGCTGAATAGCGTTTTCTGCATCCTGTCCACAAGAGAGGGAAAGGGGGGGAAAAAAGTGCCCCTGTCAGCAACTCTTCCTGAGGCTGGTACACTTAGAGACTGGAAACACTCATGCCACGTGGCAGCTGCTCAAAACCCTCAGCCACTTTTCAGAGCAACACAGGCAGTGCTGCAGCTTACCCATTTATTGAAGAAGGAAACAAAGCCGTATCCCTTAGACTTGCCCGTTGCCATATCCTTAACCACTCGTGCATCTCTAGAAAGGAGAAACAGTAGCTAGCTTAGCAACTTAAAAAGACTTCAATAAATAAGATGAAAATTTGAGTCACACGTACAGCTTATTTTTCATGTTTCACCTTTACTAAAGCAAACTGTTTATTGTAGCCGCAACATAGTCAAAGCAAATATCTTCTTTTCTAAACAGAACTTTACTAGTGTTTTGTCAGATAATAGCAAAATTAAACTTAATTTTGTAAACATGCAAATCAATAGCACTTCTCTAACAAACTTATGCACTTAAGACAGTTGGCTCCCAGTTCAAAATGCTTTTACATATTATTAAGACACTAAGCATGGTCAAAGCAGCTATTCAAAAGCATCACTTAGGCCGCGTAGCTGACTAACATTAGCTGAATGGCTTTCTTTAACCATGCAATTTTTAAACTTGCTATTTGCTAACACATTCTACCTACTCTTTAAAAATATTAAATAGAAAAAAATGAAAAAAAGATAGGAATTAAAAGGCATACGTCGCCTGTTAACTGAATTCTTTAATTTTCTCAGGTCAATTCGTTACCCCCTTTTTGGACTGTGGGCAGCTGTAAATTTTGAGAAATTGACATTTTCAGAAATTATTGAAGAAAATAAAACACCAAAACATTTATGTTTTAAATTATATATTACAAAGAATTTAAACTGCAATTGTAAAACAGCAATCAAACAGGACTGATTGGAACTACAAGATATGAAAAAGCAAAAAAAAAAAAAAGAAAAAAAGAAAAAAAGGAATAAGAAAACTACAACGTTTGTCCACTGTGAACTGTAGCTTGTAGTTAGCCATGGCAACTCTGTCCATTCTTCAGAGACACTCTGCAAAATAACCAGAGCCCTATTATTTGAGATTGAGTTAAAAAGAGAATCCAGCTACAATAGCTAAACCCCACTTGTGGAAAGTCAATCAACAGTTTCTCAGGCAATTTGCACACCAGTTAGCCAAGGATCGAGACGCTCTCCCATAAAGGCCACCCTCTCCTCCCCTCCTTTGCCCCACACATACAAGCATTTTAATAAAATAAAGGAAAAGAAAACCAGTCAGAAAGTCATGCAACATAACTTACGTCTGTATAAAATAACACCGTTCAGAGAAACTAGCGTAACATGTGCACAACATTTAGCATTCCAAGACTGGCAAGAAAAAGTCACAATGAAGAGCAGGTTTTTATACACTAATTTTTAAAGCCTTACGGTAACCACTAGTACTATATTATAAGCCTAATTCCTGTACGTATAGGCCCATAACACTTGCATCACCACTCACATGCCCTAGTTAAAAAAAAAAAAGGAAAAAAGAAAGGAGTAGTCATATTGTTAACTTGGTGTAAAGAAATGCTACACTTTTTCCTCCTGTCTGGGTAAGGAACGTGTTACAAATTGCCTGAGAAGTGCCACTTTGGTACCCTTAGAAGATCACTTTGTTCTGAACAGCCTAAAGAGGGAGGGGAGAGAAACTCATCTATACTTACCCTCAACTGAAAACTTTGAAAGTAAGACTTGAGAACAAGTGAAAACATGCGTACAGCAAGCATAAAAGGAAATCACAATGAGAGGGTGCTTTTACAGGGATTAAAAAAAAATCAGATGCAAAGAATTACCAAAATTTCTTATGTGCTAATCATGCAGTAGTTCAACCTTGAGTTCATTAAAAAAAAAAACCACACACACAAAACACAAAAAAAACTCAGCTTAATACCAAAGAAGGCTATATTAAAAATAAATTTAAAAAGTAATCAGGAGATATTCCATTAACATTCCATTCCATTTCCAGAAACCAGTCAAGCAATGGATGAAGAACAGTTAAACTCAAGAACTTCATTCTACCTCTTAATAGCAGCAGTATGTTATACCTGTTTAAATTGACCTAGAAAAAAAATCAAGGTCTTTGACTGCATTAACCCCTCAGATTGTAAGAGTGTAACGGGGAGAATTCTGAACTCTACTACTTTCATGGGATGAAGACAAGAGCATTTCATTTTGGGTGGTAGGTTTAAGGCAAACTACTGAAGTTTTCAATCTGTTGAGTCTCCAGCTGTGCGCCGAGCAGGAGTGTTACCCACACGCTCCCTGCCGCCACGAGGGAAGAGACATGTCCCTTTTTGCAGGGTCGGGTGATCGGACCCGTTACTGCACGGCAACAGCTGTACATCCAAAAAGCTCTTCCAGAACAAGTGGGGCAATGGGCAGAGGCCCAAGAAATACAAACTGTGATCCAGTGTTAGCATTATTTTATACTTGGCACAACTAATATTCAGAAGTTATTTTGCTTCAGGTTCAGCAGAGATTTGTTGTGTGGGATTATTTGCTTAAGAGACAGTTTCTTTAAAGTCACATTGGAAACTGAAAACTGGCTAGTTCGGGGGAAATTCTCTTTCAAAGCTCTATCACACATCAACACGTTAAGCTACTACTAGCTCCCTTCCACACTCACGCCCGCAGCCATGTGCCAGTCAGGAGCTCCTTTAGAGTCCCTCGTCCCTTCCTTCCAAGCCACATTGGGCCATGACTCTCCTCGTGAGTCTACATTCCCAAGGTATTAATCACAAAGATGGAGTCAAGCATTATAGTTCTCTGAAGCAAGTCACATTCAGATCATATTATATATATATATATAGCTTTATCATAAGAGGAAATTAAGCTGTCATTAAAAGAATAATAAACTGGACTCTGAGGGAAAAAAACAAAAAACAAACTTACTTCAATTAAATGCTTCACTACACAACACTCCAAAGCACTCTACGTTCTCTTACATCACCATCAAGAAACTTCAATGTCCAGTACAGACAACACTACAAGGAAAATTAATGGTTTACATTTGGAGGATGGAATGAACGAACCGCTCCTTACTCTGCTACATCCTGACTACACCGCGCTGGCGGACGCCTGTAGTCGCCACTCCCCACCTGTAACACGTTCACTTGTTGCTCTCTTGCTCTACGCTACTGCTGGGTGCAGCTGTTTTGCCCAAGATGCCCCATGTTTTAGGCTGAGCCCCTGAGGTCAAGGGCTTCTGCTTAGGCAGTGCCAGTGCTTGGAGGCCACTCTGGCTGCAGCCTTCAAGTGCTGCACCAAGTCCAGTGCTAAAAGGTTTACTTGGGGAATGTCATTTAATTGCAAAAAGACATATGCTACCAGTGGCCTGCACACCACAGCTAACAAAAATCCAAACTCTGACGAGACGTGGACATGCAAGCGGACTCTGTCACAAACTAAAACAGGTGATGTTTGTCTGATCACTGAGAGGGCAAGTAAAATACAAAACTCAAGTCATTTTTTTCCAGTGTTACTTTACCAAACAATGCAAAGAGAATAAAACCAAAGTAAGTTGTAAGCAACTTTTTTAGTAAAGAAGAAATCTGTTCATGTGTCCCTGGCTTATTACTCAGCCATTCAGACTCAAGTCGTTGTATGAATAGATGAACATTTATTCCTGCTCTGTGACAACTTGCATTTTTTACTTACTGAAATACAAGGCTGTCTCCACTAAAGAGATTTTAGTTTATTTGTCCTATGAGAATTACTTACGATATTCTTCCAAATGGCGCAAAAGCTGCTTTTATATCTTCAGTTGTAATTTCAGGACTGAGGTCTCCAACAAAGACATGGAAATGGTCTTATTGGGAAAAACAGAGAAAAGAAAAAGATTTTAAAGTTTGAAGACCACTCTTGAAAACATAAACAGCACAACAACGTCACACAGCATGGCTTTCCATTTATTAAAACTACATGAAGACTAGAGTTCACTATGAACTATAGAATCTACTGCTGTCCGCAACAGATCCGCTCCTTGGCAGCACTACGAAGTCAGTAATTTTAAAGGTAGTACTGTGCTGTATGATATTTACATTTTGTATTTTATAAACTGCTTTTAAGACCAGTCAGCATTTACCAGAAAGTTGTGAAATATTTACTTAATATGACAAGATTACATGAAAATCTTACTCTTGGTATGCTAGTGTTAGACTTGCATACAGTACAGTTCACTAGCTAGGCAAAACTTTACCAACTGAAATGTCTAGCAGTTTCAAGAAACGCAGAATAAAACTCACTCTAGAGCAGGATGTATTTTCAACCTAGCTACAATGTCGTGTTTAAAACCATATTTTGTGAAGAACAAATCAAAAAAATACCTTGCATTGCAACAGTTTGCTGTTAAAGAATTTGAGTTCTCAAAAGCCAACAGTTTTGGTTGCCCAGCCATTACACCATGTGAATCCATGTGAATTCAATGTGTGTGAATCCGTGTGCAAGTGAACTAAGACTGAAGGCAACAGAACGGAAACAGTAATCCCTTCAATTTATATCAGATCCATTAAGATAAAAAGAAAAAAGAAAAAAAAAAACAGGTACTGAAGAGAAATAAAACCCTGAGGACTTTTCCACTATGATCAAACAATATTTCACATTTCATCTTATCAATATACAGGCTTATTTGTACTACAGCAGATAAGAAACGTTAAAGTCCACTTTGATGCTGATGTAGTTTAACCCCACCTCTCTAAAGGACTTCAAAGTTTGCTTAGAAAAGCAGCAACACACAGCGTGGCCATGAAAAGGGAACAAAGTACCTGGCTGTGGAGAAAACTCAGGTTCTCCCAAGGAGCCTGTATGAAGTAGCGCATACAT
>JAVCKT010013316.1:0-12533 GCA_032273925.1 Rhynchotus rufescens
TTGCTCAAGCAGAGACACCTAGAGCACAGGGCACAGGGTAGGAATCCGGGCAGGTTTTGAAGACCTCCAGAGAAAGAGGGCAGCCTGTTCCAAGGCTCTGTAACCCTCACAGTAAAGAAGTTCCTCCTCCCACGGAGAGGGAACTTCCTGTGTCACAGTTTGCAGCCATTGCCTCGTATCCTGTCACTGGACACCACTGAGAACCACTGGTGGCCACCACTGTCCACCACTTTATCTTTGTCTTTATTTTTTTCTTTCTTTTTTACATTTTTATCTGAAACAGCTTTTTATTTCAGATGCAATTATTTTTTCTTCAAACACAGAAATGCTAGGGTTACAGTACACTAGGGTAGAGACCCATTAAGTCATCCCTCAGCACTGCAGGGAACTCAGTGTTATTACTGCAAAAAAAGGGCACCGGAGCCACCAGGGCCAGCCCACTGCTCTCTCTGGCGGCTGGAGCCCTAGCAGAGATATAAGACGAAAGAGACGGAACTAGAACAAATCTGTGTACATTGTGGGAAAAGACATAAAAGAGGAAAGTGCAGTCTTCCTCATCCTGACATCCTGACCCTAACAGAGATATAAGAAGGAAGAGACGGAACTAGAACAAATCTGTGTACATTGTGGGAAAAGACATAAAAGAGGCAAGTGCAGTCTTCCTCATCCTGACAGGAAATGGGCAAGGTGATGATTACAATTATAGATCTGTAAAGGTAAGGGAAACCTTTCCTCACCCCTATTAGCCATCATTGTACAAACCTATATGGCTATCCAGTGCTGAGACACTGGCGAAGTGTCTACATGAGTGCTACAAACATGAGTAGCACAAACAGCAAGGACAGGTTCTGTCCACTGCTCTCCTGCAGCTAGCCATGTGCCCTTCACACTTGCCAGCCTCATTCTTCTGGTCAAGAGGAAGAGCTAGGAGATTAATCTAGTGAGTATGTGACTTGATTAGGGCAGAGGAGACTTATCCAGTTTTCATCTGTATCTTCCAGTTTAGCTTTGGGTGGGCCACTTAATTTCCCTAGCTTGTCCATTTGCCGCATATCTTCTAGAGCAATCCTTTCCTTTCACCAGAGCTAATTTCCAGTTGCAGTTATTTATGGAACTGGAAGTTGCATTAAGCTCTGCCTGTACTATGGCATACTGGTGGGAACCGAAACCCACTGCCAGAGAAAAGCTGATTGTATCTCTGTTTCTTTCAAAATTTAGGAAAGGCTTCTCACATTCCCCATCTCCCACAGAGCAGTAACTAAAATTTAGCACTATGAGTATGCTTACATCTAAGGGGAAAAAAAAAATTAAACAGAGCCTCTCTTTCTTTAAAATTAATGAAAATTGATAACCTCATAATACACGATGGCTAAATGGCACTGTCAGATTATACTGCTCATCACAAAGCTAAATGTCTCACAACGTCTCTGGGCACCACGTTTTTTAGGTGTACTTCCCTGGAGGGAGAATGCACTAAGCCAACAGCTGCCAAATGTGGAACAAAAAAAAAATTGTAAGTAAGGAGAGAAGGGTTGGAAATATTCAGGCTGCCTATCTGCATAGGAGCAGCTGGTGGATTTTCACCCCACATTGGCGTTTCGTGTTTTGTTTTGTTTTGTAGAGATAAGTTACTAGGACTGCAGGAAGAAGTCAGCTCATCCCGGGGGGAAACAGACAGAGTTTCAGACAAAAACGGAAATAAAAGCCCACTCTGCTTGCTTTTAAAAGAAGATATTTTTAGTGATGTTGAGTCAGATTTTCTCTTGTGCTCAGTCTTCTTTTTACATTTTCACAGTGGAAGGGAGGACAATAAGGCAATGTCTCTCTGCCATTGATAATTCTTCTTACATGAAGCATCCCAGCACGAGCAAAGTAGATATGGATTTTGGCATTATGGGCAGCGTCTCTTACTCCCACAGCAGGACTGATAGAGGGATATATTGATAATGTATCAAAAAAGCAGCTTTAGGACTGAAATGAGATGGACTCATTCACTCACTGTTGTAAAGATGCTTTTCTTGCTTAGGGGAATAGAAACCTCACATCCCAAAGAATAAACCACAGTTCTCTATGTGATCAGATTTTAATATCTACCCAGACTGTGTGTGAGAAGTTTATTTAGCATGGACAATCAGTAAAGCAGATTTAGTGGTTTCTCAGAGTCTCCTCATACATATTGGAGTTGACTCTTGTTCATTCTTACCCCTGATAGGAAATGTGTGAGGCTCATATACAGTATACTGCTGCAAAAAAACTATTAAGAAATGCAATTATAAGAATACAAATTTATATGAAATTAGCAGCAGCTCTGAGATGTACATGTGGATATGAATACTGTGTCAGTTTTACAAACACAGTAACCTTTTTAACAGCTGTGGAGGAAACTGTAGGCATAAGTGTCTTGCTTTTGTTTGTATCAATCTCTGTGACTGTTAAAGAAGTAAGTATGTCTGACAAGTTTCATTTCAAAGAAACCTCCTTGTGATTAACAATGAGATATTTCATTACCTACTCCTGGTATCAGTATGGTGAAAGAATAAAACTGAAGTTCAATTTGTCAATCTTTCTTCTAATCAATGTAGGAAATACAAGTCTTTAAATTAATGTAACTAATACAGGAGAAAAAAAAAAAGAAAAAAGTGAAAAAAAAGCTAGATATTACTTATCCTTTGAAACAAGGCTATAGCTAGAAGCTACATTTTTTTTTATTAAAATAGCTTTTATCAGTCTAAGAAATTAACTAGTCTAGAAAGAACATTTATCAAAGCACAGATAGTCTCTGGAAAGCAGTTAGGCCAGCGCAAAATGAAATTAAGGAAGAAAACTTAGTGCCACCATGGAACATTCCCGAAAGCAGTGCATGGGAAAGAGTATATAAAAGTACCAGTATCCATTAATGAGAATTTTGTGCATATCACACAGAAAAAGAAGAAGTCATTACATAATTATAGTTAAGATTTCTCAAGTGTATTCCTACAGTGTAATTACCAAAGGCCAAAAAATACCACAATTTTTAAGCTGTATTACTGAAGAAAAGATTTTTCACTCATGTATGTCAACAGTAAAATTTATAAACATTCACAGAGACTCATAACCTGCAGGGCACATTTCCTACTTTCCGTTCCATGACAATGTGAATCAAAACTGAAGATATTCTCATGGTTTGCTGCTAGTTATATACATCTCCTATAAAACTGTGTACATTTTGAAAAATGTCTTTACTGGAACTTATTTTGAGGAAATGGAAATTTCTCATAAACACATCAAGGTTGAGAGCAAAAAATGTTAAGAGTAGGGTACTGCTCTCAAGTAGCATAAAAACTGTTAATTAATCAAAACTAAAATCCCCAGTATGTGGGAGAATGAGAACCGGAGCAAGTGGATAGTGAAGAATGTGACAGAATGGGATAGTGGACAAATTAGAAAAAAAAAAAGGCTAAATAATAATGTAGGCTAAGTGAATACTCAAGTCCAAGAATAAGCAAGGTGAGCTCAAAGTCATTCAGAGTCAATAAAGTGATCAGAGTCTGAAAAAGGAAGATCTGAAGTGTCTAAGCAAAACATAGTCTCTGAAGTAGGATCAAATAGTTCAAGGGGAGACTGAGCAAATAGTCTGAGAAATGGAAAAGGCAATGTAATGCTTAGGAGGAGAGTATTGCTTGTAATATTCCAAAACTATGATTCTATCCTTCAAAGTTCAGGCTTTCATCTAAAAGTTTAGAATAAGCAAATACAAATTTTCCCTATTTTCCTTCTTGCATATAAACTATGTTTGGATCGAATATTCATGGCCTATGTAAATTTGTCCCTGCTCCTAATCTTGGCATTGGTGTATATGACTGAAGACCTCCAGCAGGACACCCTCTTCCTCATCCTATCTTTATCATTTCCCTCACCTTCTCTTGTTACATCCAAGAACTGGTTGACAAAAAAAAATCCTATGCATTTGCATTTGAGTATCCACTGATTTATTTTTCCCTATAAGCTGAGTGCTTTGGCCAAACTATACTTCTCAAGACTAAGTTTGTAGGATTCCCAGAATGTTTGGAAATGGAAAATACAGGACACTCTAATACATTATTGAAAGTGTGGTCCAGTCAAAAAAAAGACAATTCAAGACAAATTTTATTTTGATATTCCCAAATGGAGAAAAATGTTCAATCAATCTTCACAAAAAAAATCTTTCCTTGTAGCAATCATTCCCCAGAAACGAAATCTAATTAAAGAATTTTTATTAGTCCAGATGTGATTAATAATAAAAAAAAATAAAAAAGCAAAAATAAAATTCTACCATTAGAGAAAAACATCAATAGAAATACAGTTAAAATATGAACACTTTTTCTGGGATTTAATCCTTTCTCTAGTGTTATGCTCACCCTTCCTCTGTTTCTTTTAAGTCCTACATGTGACACCACCTGTCATCCTCAAAGCTGAGAGTGAGAGATTGCAACAGGTCATCAACACCCTGAGTACTTCCCTAAGAGGTGTGATGCCAAGAGTTTCTTGCTCTTTGCTGGAAGTGCATGATGCTAACAGTTTCTTTCTCCTCCTCTGGAGCCCACTCTAGAGGATTCTACGGCTTACAGCTCCTAGTGTGCTTTTATATAAATTAAGACCTTTCTTCGTTGGTCCTCATATAACATCTAGACATACTATATACAGAGAGCCACCCTGAATAGGTTGGGTGTGTATTTTCTTTGTATCCTTTTATCCCTACAACTGATTTTGCCCAACTTCCAAAGTTACATTCCACTAAAAAACTATCAGTTTATAGTCCTAGCATTTTCAATAAAATCTGCTGATTATCCTATCACAATATTCCTCTCTGCTACATCCTATGTTTATCTTAGCTAATGTTTATCTTCAGATCTCTACTCCTATATTCATGCTACTCAGTGATAACTAGCATTTTATGTTTTTATTTTTTAAAACAAAATTATTTTCCTTATAATATAAAGTCCTTTTTGGAGATTTCTATCCTGATCTCAGGGAAAGGAGAGGCTGACTCTCAATTTTTTAATGATGAACCCCAGAGATTGGTCATTTTGATGGTTAGAAGAAATGTTCCTCACAAGCAATAGAAGAAAGAAAAAAAGAAAAAAAAAAGAAAAAAAGGAGAGGAGAGGAGAGGAGAGGAGAGGAGAGGAGAGGAGAGGAGAGGAGAGGAGAGGAGAGGAGAGGAGAGGAGAGGGGAAAAGGGAAAGCAGCAATTGTATGTGGTTAATTTACAAGTATGAGGATGAAACAAAGATGCAGATGGTGAATAAATATAAGGGCAGGAGAAACTAGATGCACATCGATGTTTAAGGGAATGGTTATAAGGGAGAAAGAAATAAGGAGGATAATAGTGAGGAACATTGTCTGTGGCAGTCAATACTCAGGAAAGCAGTTCGATCAATATGTAAAGAAGCAAAATGGCTCCAGCACCTGCTCAACAAGGAAGCTGGAATGGCTGCTATACTGTGTGCATTTGTTAGTCAACCAGTGGTTCAAGTTGTGCCATCTACCATGTCATGAAGAAGCATGAGGCAGGAGGGCAGACAAGCAAAGGTTAAGTGAATAAAATGTGATTGATTATTAACAGGGCCAGCAAGCAGGCAGGCAGCAAAGGCAGTTAAGAGTGAAGGATGAAAAACACAGTTATTTGTAATGACAACAGAAAATGCCAAGTGCACACCTGCATGACGCCTGCCTGGTCATGGCACTTGCAGACTCTCAAGGCACCAGAGGAGCTGTTTAGCTGCTCAGAGAGGCTGCAAGCCTCTCAGAGCTCTTCGGTCTGTGTCTCTCTGAGCTCTAAGAATTCTACTGTGCCACCTCCGTCTTCTTCCAGGCAAATCTTCAAGAATAACATAATTTTCACTATGGAACTATGAGCTATAGGTGGTGATTACCAGCCACCACCATACACTCTTTACTTTCAATTAAGCCACTTTGCTCTTTCAGATTCTTTTGTTATCCTGTTCTTCTTTACTTCTTAAACCTGTTCCCCTCTCCAGAGCCTTACCTTCTCTTGTTACTTCTGTAGTGGAGCTTGCTTTCTTTGTATCCTCTAAGTATGTAAAGAAAGGCCAAAGCTTTGCTGGGGAAATGAAGGACACCCCACAAATAGCACATTGCTATCACTTACTATAGAAATGCAGAGAAGAGAGGAAATATTTAGTAAGAGGATTTTCAGAGAAGGATAGTCACTGTTGGACCTCCTCTAGTGGTACTTAGGCAGTTTTCTTTCCTGGTTAAGTAGAGTTTGTTTTGTTTTGTTTTTGAGACAATGAATAAACTGAGATAATTCCTAAAGGAGATTATCCTCTGAGTAACTGAATAGGCCATGAAATCATCCACTCCAAGGAAAAGGATAGTTATATTTGACCTGCAGTAGACGTAAGGCTTACAGAATTGCAGTGCCAAGTTCTGCAGGATGCTGTGCTGCAAAGGACAGCCTTCTCTCAAGAACAACCGTGATGGAAAATGACCTGGGGGAGGAAAGGCTGACTAATTACTGTAACTCCCTTTAGGCAAACTCACATGTGAAGGAGGAATATACACTAATCAACCTATGTGAGAATCCTTTAAGTAGACAGTTAAATGCACTGATTACTAGGGTGGGTAAGGGGGTGTATTTACATCTGTAAAATTAATAACTTTAAGCTTTATTTACTATATGACTCTACTACCCTGCTGGTGTGGCATACACTAATATATCGATCCATAATGCTCCAGTCTTTGTCCAAAGTTGGTTCATTATGTGTCAACAGAAAAGAGACTGTCCTTTTAAAAGGGAAAATAGACAGGTAGTTCCAAGCCAGCTGACAGAGAATGATAAGAGGGACTTTCCTCTGCTCACCTCCATGGGTCGGAAGTCTTTACAGAATGTAATTGAAAGAGGTGTCAGTTTAAAAAGACATTAATATGAGCTGCCAAGGAAGAAAATGATGAAGTCATATACAAACAGAGACAAAGGTCTTCTGATATAATGCATCAATAGATAAGCAATAAGCAGCTACAGCAACCTTAGCTCCTTAAATTTTCCTTCATGTGGTAGTCATGGCATATCAAGATACTGTGTAGCCCAGGAAAGGTTAATGCTGTGCCCCTTTTTAGTGTCCAAATTACTAAAAAATAGCAGAACATGGAGCTAACTGTGAAGCGTCCTTGCATACTGTGGGTGTGGGTATGGGTAGATTTGACAAATTCTCTCCAGCATTGAATTGTAAGTCATAGTGAAGTATATCTGCGGAGAATACATGATAATATTGAATTACTAGGTGAACATCACCACCGCTAGTTTATAGCAGTTTTATAAGCTTAGCTTATAAATAGCATTTCTTGACCTTCTGCTTTCCCAGCCTCATTCTCCTTATTGCGCATATATAGATCACAACATATGTTGTAAGCATGGAAGACTCAGTCAACTATGGTCAAAGCTGTACTGTTGAACTTGGCTGCTCTGCCATTCCTGACAGTCTCTCCTATTTTTAATCCCCTTGGATTCCTATGCAAGACCGCAGTGCATTCCAGGTAGGATTTTCTGTTCTGACGGAACAGAGTTGCATATGTATGGGAGCACCCAAGGAAAAAGATTTATAGTGAAGCTTACAAAAGCATTCAGCTTTAATAGTGGATTAAAATAATGAAACCTAAGCTGAAAAGCATAGCATGTGAAAATAAAACTCTCAAGTATTTAAGTTCTCAGAAATGTCTCAAAATGAACCAAAGCAATTTTAGAAGCACACATTCCATGGAAAATCAGTAGGCCTTCTGTTCCTATGCTGTTTATGAGCTTAAGAAAATTCTACCTTTCTACCTGTCAGTTTTTGTTCCTGACAGAAAATGCAAATATCTTAATTCTGAAAATAATTGCAACTTTATCTTATCTTTTAAACAGTCCTAAAAGATCACAGGGTGTCATTTTTCCTTTGTGCCCATTTATTTTCCTGTATTAATAAGAAAATAAGTATTCCTCTGCTCACCGAGGAGTAGTACCTATATCAGGAGCATTACCTATGTCAGGAGTACTGTCAAACAATGTTTGACAGAGCAAACAGTTGATCTGCTGTTTTAGGCACTTCCTGATGATTGCTAACTACATCAGTGTCTACTGCTAACTATATCAGTGTCTACAGTTGCTGAAATGACTAATGTATACAAAATTAACGTTTCAGAGTTCTGTTGCAAAGTAAAATAAGTGAAGATCTCTTTCTATGTTTGCATCCTATTTGAAATGTACTTCATGACATTTTCCAACAAAAGATGCAATTAATGTCATGGACACTGCTGTCATTGCATCAGAAGCGCTTCCTTTCTTGTCTGTCAAAATCAGAACAGCTGTCACAATTCGACTAAATTGAAAAGAAGGGTAATTAAAAATGCGTACTTCATAAATTTTTGAGTATACTTTATCTAAAATCAAAGTAGTAATTATACAGATTTAAGTCAGAAATACAATTATAAAACTTTTTAAATGGAAAATATTGCCTTTTTCTCTGCTGTAAGAGGAAGTTAGCTGATATTAAAATATTACTATATATTCCAAGTATTAGAAAAGAATAGTGTGCACAATATCCTATTTTATATATATACATACATATAGATACATGCATATGAATTTTTATATGTATCAAGTATTTGATAATATATACTACGATAGTATATATGGTCTTAAATCCTTTATGTCTTTTCTATGTTTAAAGTTGAAGTATTTATGAGAATAAGAAAACATCAGCCAGCAAATTAAATAAACCTCAAGAATAAAAGGTTGAATCTATGTCATAGAGTTTCATCAGGTCCTCAGATTACTCCAAAATATATTTATCATTAAAAAAAAAAAAAAAATTTAGATGATCCAGAAAATTGTTGGAGCTACAGCCCACACAAAAATACTGTTTTGAGCAGCCCACATAAATCTACTGTTTAGGTATAGAGATGACAAAAATACTCTTTTGAGCAGCCCACATAAATCTACTGTTTAGGTATAGAGATGACAATATGGCTTCATGCAATATCAAACTGGATTTCTGAAAAGAGTTGCAACAGTTTCTAACTTCATTCTTTCACTATGGCTATTTCTTATTACTCAAAAATCAGAAACAATATCCCATAATTTGAACAATCATGAGATCTAATCTCTCAAAAGATAATATTTCTCAATAAATACCTGGAAATTTGTTTGCAATAGCTTTCAAAATATTATTCTCCTAGAAAATGTTCCTTAAAATTTGAACTTTATTCCTTATTAGAAAAATTATCCAAACAATAGTTATTGCAACTTCTTTGCTTACTTCTGAAGTCAACAATTTCACCTATACCATTCTAACAGAGCAACAAATAGATGCAGTCAATCCTCTGTCTCAAAATTCCCACATAAAGACAACAAAGGACTTTAATAGCAAATGAGTCGCAAGCTGTCTAAAGACATTCACAAGCAGAAAAAAAAGTCTAAATTTATTGAACAAATTATTCATTCTTTTCTTACAGTTTTAGTTATTCTTAATTTATTTCCATTTGAAAGGTTCATTTCATCTTTCTTCACAAATATTTTGTGCCCTTTTACATATACACGTCCATATTTTCAAAGCCAGGTGTCTGAAGTAAAAACATATTTTGGCATCTAAATAAGTGACTCGATTTTTAGAAATGCTGAGGCTCAGCTCCTGGTGTAATCAATATGTATTGATTTCACATACTACATTCTCTTTATATGGCTGAAAACATACCAGTATTGCTATCCAGTATTTCATCAGGAAACTACAAAAAAAAAGATTTCTTATATATCTGTGTTATCGACAAACTAGAAGTATCAAACTATAATTCCAATAGTGCGTAGTGTTAACACTGCTCAGCATTGATTTGTAGAATTTGAATTAGAGAACTCATTTATGTATTCTCTGAAATGCAACAAAAGTTTTCAAACTGAATGTTGTGCAAAAGGGCTGAGAACTGCATATGACCTCCTGGAAAATTCAGCACTTGAGTTCTTAATTAGAGATGCATTTAGTAACACAGTATATTTCAATCCTCCACTTTCTGTGCAAATGGTTTGCCTGTGAAGCCAAGTCACTGATGCTGAAAGGTTTGTTAATGTTTTGTTCTTATCATTCTTATCAGCCTGAAAATGCCATAACTTCCCTTACCTTAAGGCTCTTACTGGATTATAAACTGGAAAAATCGACATCCTATCTCTGTTAACCTTTGGCAAAGCTTGAGGTACTATTCCTTGCTCATGAAAAAGCCATCTAATTGCTAATCTATAATCCTTTTAATATGCTCAACGTTTTGGATTGATCTATAGCCAGCTGACCCAGCAGTGCCTGTAGCTATATTAATCCTATTATTCACATGTTCCAATGAAACTCTTTAATGAAGTCTAAAAGGCTTGCATACTACTAATATTAACGATGGTTAAATTTTTATTGTATGGCACCTAATTGTGGAACATTCTATTGTTCCATTTAATTGTGCAAATTATGTTTTTTCTGAGGCAAAATTTAGTTTGGTTACAAGGACTATCACGCTGTTATCAATTGTGTGCTTTCTTTTTAGGAGAACTTATTTACAGAATCAATATTATGTTTTTTATATACAAATAAACATTACAAGGCTTGAATAGACTATATGAAAATATGGTTTGCAAGGTAAACAATGATATCTTAAAAAATGCAAATAAAAAGTAGTAATAGATTTTTGTATACTTATAATTAAACCGAGTAATGGAAACACTGTAAAAAACAATGACAATTTGAAAAAGCCTTAAAATAGCCTTTAAGGAAAGTGCATTTCCCAATGTAATACCTTAACAGAGAAAGAAATTAATGAAACAATTTAATAGAAAAAGGTCCTTTACTATCATTTGCTCTGATTCTTCATTCCTCTTGACTCTAATTTTTTCTTGCAGCAAATATGGGAACTGTAAGTTTTGCATTGACTTCTCTTTCAGCAGTATAGGGTAATTTGTGACTGTTGAGATTGACTTAATCACTTCTAGTGTCCCAGAGTGAAAAATGAATCTATCTTTTCACTTCATGCATTGCACTGAAAGTAAAATACACGATCTTTAAGTACTGCATCAGAAAAAGTTTCTAATCTACCCATCTGTAATCCCCTGCAACTTGGAAAATAAAGGCTGCTTTTCCCTACACTGATGCCCTTCACTGACTCTTATTATGGCTTGGGTCATGTATCTCCACAAAACTTGCCCTGCAGTTACAAGAGAAATCACTTACCCTTCATGATGCCCTAAGAAAAATAATAGCCTGTCCCCTCAAAAAATCACTCAAACTGACTGTCACATGTGTTATTCTGTCAACCATCCCAAAAATAAGAGCATCAAGACCTAAGTCTCTGTTTTCTAAACTATTTCTACAGTATTAACATCTTTTCCAAACATGGAAATATTTTACTTTGTATTACAAATAATCATTTTATTATTATTATTTAAAAATTATAAACATTAAGGATATATCTCAACTTCCATTTGATTGCCAAATGCTTTATCCCATAAAATATATATGGTTTATACTGACAGAAAAAACTATGTATCTGTATTGCTAATATCATCACATTTTGACCTAAAATATGAATATATTGCTTTTTACCAGGTTCAACAAAGTTGGCTAGTAGCAAAACCACAAGAAAGAAAGAAAGAATCGGTAAGTTTCAAAGCTCCAGCAAAATAAATTTAATCAAATCATCATGAGCTACCTGTGCTTTCTCTCTCAGATCTATTAAAGTATTAAAGCTATCACACTAAGGTATAACCTTAAATAGTAATGCCTAAGTGGAGTATCAGTGACATTCTCAGACTCACTAATTCTTCTAGATATTTATGATATCTACCTTATATTACACAATTACACAATACAGCAATTGACTATTTGCTTGTGCTTCCTAAATGTGTCTCTGCCTAAGTGCTATTGACAGAATGACAAAACATGCAATCCTGGAGAACACCTGAGAAAAATGAAGATGCAGCTATTTTCTCTGAAATACTCAGTGAAGTCCTCTATTGGAACGCTACTCACCCAGTATATTGATTATGGATATTTGACTGAAAATCACCTGTGCCCCATATCTGGATATGGGGCATGATAGTAGTATAAAAAACGCTATATCTTTGGCTTTTGTTCGTCAAAATTGTAGATAAACCAAAATGGTAATGGTAATCATTGCATATACTCAACATTCATATGGTTTCTTAGGAAAACACTGGTTTCTTTCAAATCTCTAGGAAGAATAGGTCCCTGCAGAACATGTTAGAGCTTGCTCTGGCTTTTTTCTTGTTAGCCCACAAGTACTTCCCCCAGGCTCTCTGCTGTCCACTGGATGCCATAGAGCATCCTTCACTCCTCCCTACATGTAGGTCTGGATTTCCTTATATAACAAGCCAGTCTTTAAACAATTCCCTCTGCTTTTTCATGACATTAGGAACTCATGACTTACCTCAGAGGACCTGTGTCCTGCAGCACAACTTAGCCTATAGTTGAGAGGCCAGGAGCTATCAAAGGAAATTTTTGACCCCTTTTTTTTTTTTTTTTAAC
>JAVCKT010013317.1:0-11974 GCA_032273925.1 Rhynchotus rufescens
CGCACAGCACCGCGCCACGTCAGCCTCGCACGCACGGCACCGCGCCACGTGAGCCTCGCACGCACAGCGCCGCGCCACGTCAGCCTCGCACGCACAGCACCGCGCCACGTGAGCCTCGCACGCACAGCACCGCGCCACGTGAGCCTCGCACGCACAGCGCCGCGCCACGTCAGCCTCGCACGCACAGCGAGCACTACTACTGCTAGTAAGTACCTCACGCTCCATACAGCCTTCCTTTAAACTTAACCTTAATCGCTGAAGGATTGAATGCAAGAGGTTTTCTGCATGTTGATCCAAGCTAAAAGTTAGATCAAAGTACAACCTCCAAGGCATTTCATGAAATTACAGAAGAGATGTGCATTAGTCAGAACAGAGTGCAACTTGAACAGGAGATGATACCACTTCTGCTGCTTTTCAGCCCACTGCTGGACTGCTTTGTCTGGTATTTTTAAATCTCTGAATTGATAAATTTCTGAATACTGAAAAGAAAATGCAAAATGGCATCTTAAAATATAGGTCTAATACAACAAACAAGGAAGGGGGAAGCCTGATATGCACTAAGAAGTCTTGAGTAATGGCAACATTTCTATACATATTCCACAAAAAAAAAAAATCTCTGATGTTCTCATGACGGCACAAAAAATTACTGAACATACCATCTGGCATGGATTGAAAAATCCACATCTTTCACCCCTGATCTGAGCAGTAAATTCTGACTTGTGTTATAATTTGGCAGCGTACTATGACTCAGGTTTGCAAAAGCAGCATTTACACAAGTGTCTACAAATTACCTGTTCCATCAGGTGCAGCTTTTTAAGCTCCCTCTAAAGGCAAGGCTGTTAGTGCGCTTGATGTCCAAAGCCCATTGTATAAAACGTGTGGGCCAAGCAAGCTATTACACTGGCTGCTTGAAAAAATAATTCCTCGAACTCCATCCTCCCAGTGACAGATATGGATTGCTGCTGCAGTAGGATGCCATTTTCTTTTCAGTTTTTATTTAACAAGTGTGTGTTTCTCAACTAACCAGGAAAAAACACGCAGAGTAAAAACTGGCTTGTCAGAAAGAGTAAGAAAGTCTGCCAACCCTTGTTGCTGCAGCAACAACAAAGAGAACACCTGAAGGAAGTATCCTCAGCATTTTTCACAGCAAATAGGGGGTAAGGCTATCTTTAGATAGACAGTTTAAGGTAGCTAATCATTTTCTAAAAAAAGAAACAATACATTAAACATTTTAAGTAGCTTTAACTTAAGACCACAGAAATATGAAAACTTTTGGTGCAAAATTTTAGTAAGGCAGTTACTTCCACATGGAAAGAGGGAAAGTTGTTGCTTTTGACTAACATGAATTAATCCGCTCAAGTTGTACACAGTTCTAAATGTGTGGTAGTGACAGGATTTGCAAGTGTGTCATGTTTACAGCTGGCTTTTTTTTTCCTTCCTTTTTCTTCCCCCTCTCTCCACACAGCTTCTCAATATCGTTCTCACAGTTAATGCTCTTTAAAACAACCAGACCATAACTTTTAGAGAAGCACTTCTTGCTGAAGATGAAGCTATAGGCTTTTAAATCAACGGCTATCAAAACAGGTTTCATGACATTTATGAGTGTGATTACAAGCCCAGCTATATATGTCACCTGTTCTTTTGCTTTTGGAAGCTGGAACTTCCAACTAGAAGAAAATTATTGCTAGGGAGAGGCTTCATTAGGCACTAATCTCGTGGGGTAGCAAGGATAAAAATGTGACATCTTTTACACATGTATCTGCAAATCTGAATACTGAAGTCAGACACAATGGGATTTCTTTCTCATTCTGAGCAGCTGATTTAGGACAATATTAATCTTGTTTTCCAGGTACAGGGTAAAGCAGAAATAGGAGTCACCCTAACACAGCTGCCCGTTTGAGCAATTTGGCTGACAGTGAGTGTCTGGTTCTTAGAGACAAATGGAGTGTGTAAAGGAGACACGATGTATGCTTACAGGAAAATGCAAGTGTGTAGGAACAGCATTTTATTCCAGTTATTTCAAGCTTTTCCGAACACGTAACAAAGTAAGAGAGGGTCAAAAGAACCTCTGGAAACAAATGTGGTTAAGCTATGCCTGGTAATACTTGGTGCAGTTGTATTTCACAGCCTATGTGCATATACTTAGTTTACTGAGCCCTATCTTATTAAGTTGCAATGAAAAATGAGAACTGCAGACAGATCATATATTCAGTCAAGTTAGAAACTTGAAGTTTATAGTAAGATGTCACTGAAGTTTATATTTATTTACACTCATTTTCAGGGCTAATTTCCTAACCAACCATAAAGAAACAAGCTGATGAATGTTACTTCAGTCATGAAGCTCAAGTTTGAAAGCTAAATTAGTCTCTTATCAATGTACACCATCACTGTGAAGGAGAGGGGGGGAAAAAAAAAAAAGAAGAAAAAAAGATGCTCTTTAAGGTGCATTCCCTTTCCAATTGGATGGCTGGGAAATACTAAGGATGGAATTTACTTAGATATGCACTATTACATTCTGCAGCTCTTGAAAGCATGGTACTTCAACAACTGCAGTAGTGTCTCCTTGGTTTTAATCCTGCAGGTAAAACCGAAGCCTACTGCACCTCTGAAAGCAGAGGCGCTGCACAGCTCTCAGGCTTAGCTTGTCTTTAAGCCAAGCCCAAACGCAGTAGGAGCCGTGTCAGCATCCTGGTGGCAGTGGCCCGGCAGGGCAGCACTGCTGGGCAGCAGGCTCGGCGGCTCGCAGTGCTGTGAGAGCCTGCCCCGGGAAACACAGCTGCCCTCCTGCTGGGACACACAGTTTAAATGGGGAGTAACAGCAAAGGCCTTGAAAACACGGACACGAGTGGAAAGCTGAGGTCCCAGTGCTATAAACAGCTCACTAATGGCAATTACTGGTCATTGAAAAAGCAGTCTTGAGAGGTGGAAAGCTTTTGCTTCAGGAGAATAAACAGCAGCTAAGCAAAGAAATAAGAATAAAACCCAAGCCCTCTGAGTAACAGGATAAACGCCCTACCACAAATGTGAAAGTAACCCCATCTTCATATGAGAGTACCTTAAGAATTAGCACAAAAGGTGCACGGAAAGCAAGGGACACAGTGTTTGACATGTTAAGAGACATGAAGTACTGCTTCTCCACCTTAACTGGAAGGCTAAGTATGATGCAGTAGAGTTAGGCATTACTCAGTCCTGTAGAAACACTGGGAGAGGGCTTAAATTACATTTTAGAAGCAGGACAATGGAGAGTTAGAAATATGTATATCCCAGCTTTGTAAATATTTTCTCAATGTTAAAGAAAACACATCTTTGGATGGAGTCTCTAGGAGTAAGTGCTTCATTTGAAAAGCTTCTACTTCAACATTAGAGGGCAAAGCCCTCAAGTGCATCTTCTATAAAAGACAATTAAACAAAAACATCCCTAGCTGAACAGTACAGGAATTCTGAAAAGGTACAAGCATCAGTGAAACAGCCTTAGACTGTTGACTGCAATAAAAAGTTACTGGCCTTGTTGAGCTCTCTTCTAATTTTCTCCGGACCAAACTGATCAAGGAAACGTCTGAAATGAAATGCATCTATAGCAACGATTTCGGTGTAGCGTCGCTGCCATTCATCCCTAAAATTGGAAGGAGGACAAAAGGGGATGACAGTAAAATTAGTTGTTTAGTATTGGCCACATAAGCAAGATGTAAAACAAGCAACTCCCTGCAGAGCTTCTCTGCTAATAGAAGGTAAAACCCATAGTGGTCAGTGGAGCAGGGTTTTTTGGAAAGTGGGGAGAAGGAGGAAGCAGCAGCAGCAGCAAAGAGACAGCAGGCTTCCCAGTATAAGTAAAAATACCCTGGCTATACTTTGAACATCACAACAGAAACGTGAAACAAAATCTAATTAAACTGCACCATTAATTAACTACAAAGGAACACTGCAAGGTCAGGAAAAAAGCACTTTGGCTCTGTCTTCCAGTATTTGTAGGACAGCACACTGCATATATTTCAAAAGAGCTCATTGCTCCTCATCTTGTCTTGTTCCCATAACAAATGTATAATTCTGTATATACAGTATAACAGCATTGTTGAGTACCAGAAAGAACTCAGGGCTTTCACTTGAGATTTATTAAATCCTAGTTTGCCACGCAAGTGTCATTGGCAGCATGACCCCTAAGGTATCATTGTCACACTTCTCGCGAGGCTTTTTCAGCCCCACCTTAGTCAACACGTTAACAAAATTTTGAATTAAAAGTACCTAGGGGTTGTTCGTTTAAGAATGACATGTTGGCAGATATCAAAATTAGAATCAGAAAAGCAAGGAATATTGACGATTAACTTGAGATAAATTACAGAAGACAGCAGGAGCAAACAGGAGTTTTCTATGAGGAGAAAGCCTAGGAAGTACTCAAGCCACCAATTTTTCAAAATTTTAGACAGCTGCTTATTTCTTCAGCTGATATTTCATAGGTGAAACCTTACCTTGGAGTCTTATCTTCATGACTTCTTGCCCACCGGTAGGTTTCTGCATAGCCTGTGTATTCACTGTACTGCTCAGTACCTGAAAGGTAAATAACATTCTCATTATACAAGAAGATTGTAAATATTTCTCCTCTTAGCAAATAATCTTTCACAGCACTCACTGCTTCTCTAAATGAACGTGCAATGCTCTCAGGAGCATCAGCAGAAGCT
Organism: Rhynchotus rufescens; assembly: GCA_032273925.1. Classification (NCBI taxonomy): domain Eukaryota; kingdom Metazoa; phylum Chordata; class Aves; order Tinamiformes; family Tinamidae; genus Rhynchotus; species Rhynchotus rufescens. The sequence goes on from JAVCKT010013317.1 coordinate 4,674, forward strand.
GGAGCTTTCTATCTGCACAGGGATACAAGTCTTCCCATAAGCAGCACACGCTGCTTTTCCACAGATGACAGCCAGCATCCATCACGGAACACTGCAAACACGGACCTCTCACACACGCTGCCCTGTGTGCGCAGCACAGCTCCAAGATAATTCTCAGCTCTGCCACCCCAAAGATGGGGAGAGCTTCTCAACAAAAGGCCTTTCTGATTAACACCTGACTAGGAAAGAGCGGGTGCCTTCCCTTCGCTGCGATCTTGTTTTCCTCAGATCCAGGTGGATGAAAAGAGGTTGCTGAAATGTAGCAAGGAGCAAGCTTGAGGAACGCGCCGGGAGAGCTTTCCCGGGACGCAGCGACGGGCCCTGCGGCAAGGGAAGGGCACGCGGAGCAGCAAGCGCGGTTCTCAGCTTGCACGACGCAGCTGCCATCGCTAGCTCTCAGCCTTCAAAACTGCAGACAACTCCAGAGTGTCTGACAGAAAGGCACGTTATTAACCTTCAGCATTCACTCGGAAACACTAGCTGTAGCAATGCAGTGATAAGGAAAGAAATTCTTAAGCAAATCGTTTATATACAGTCCAGGCTCACGGCATGACAAGTTATTAATTAGCACAACTCAAACTTAGAAGCATCTTTGAGGTTACTACCTGCAAACAGGATGATAAAATAGTCACTCTTTTATTCAAAACATGACAACCCTGCTACATCACAGTTTAGCTAAGAGCTGACAAGACAGCTCTAGGAAACACAAGGAGAAAATACAAAAATACGAAGTGGTGAGCTGTACGTTTTGGAGAGCTGTACGCTCCCACAGAACAGTTTTCTTTTTAAAGCCTAACTGTTAAACAACTTCCTTATCACACAGTAGTACCTACTATGCCTATAAATATATCAGCAAATTGGGTTTTGGAAAGACCAGTAAACAAAATAGGTGACAGCACAACAGCATCTAACACAAGAGTCCTGTCTAACCATTGCAAAGATGGATGAAACTAAGAACACAACTGCTTAAAAATTTCATCTCAGCCTTGCCATCTGTAAATAGAAAAATAAATGTTGAAAATAAATGCTGAATAAATAAGGAACATTTTAAAATTTCCTTGTCAGTTGAGGTTAAATGCTTGCTTTCAGGGGTGTTCAGCATAACAAACTGTTAAAAATATTTAAAATGATGAAAGTTTTCAAAACATTTTCCCTATTTACCCAAGTTCATTTTAACTTACCAGTGCCCCTTAAAATCATGTGCCATATTATTACCTCATACTTTATTAGATTTATTTTAGAAGATAAAACCAAACTGGGGACACACAAACTCCCCTCAAGGCTAATTTGAGAAGTTGCTACTCAAAATGAATGAGATGCTTCTGAAAGAAAAACAAACAAATAAACCAGAAACTTCACATCAAGACTTACCTTCCTGTTCCTCAAATTGTAATAGCAGATGACACAAAAGACAACTATGAGCAGCTTAAAGATTCAGAAGCCAGTCTCTAAATCAAATTTTAGGCTACTAGCCTTCACTAATATTTTTCTTGACTGAGGTAAAATTTATATTTATTGATATGTTTTGAAAAAGTGTCTGGGCAAATAGTGAGAAAAGACAAACGAGAGAAACGTTTGACCTCTCTAACAGCCCTAGAGGAAACGGTCATGGAAAACTTCAAGCTTACAAAAGCTGTTTTCCTTCAGGGTCTAGCACGAGAAAAGAGAAGACAGTTATTAAGATGTTCCATCAGGATAGATTAAGTGACAATCTTAGTGTTAAGCTTATTTTTTAAAAAGCTTGCTGTTCTCATTCATTTTTATGAAAGTACAGCTTCTGGTGAGGAAAGCATCAACAAACAAGCAAATATATATATATGATTCAGTAACAGAAACACAAGGAAATCATACAAATTCTAAGCTCACGTCTCAAAACCAAGAGTTAATGAAAATCAATGGGCTGATAAGTGAAGCTCTGGAAAGAGGTCAGACAAACTGGCAGGACTGTTGCCTGTGAATCACAGAGGTACAAAGTGCTACTGCTGGGGGAACGGAAGCAACACGGAATGAATCAGACGCGCAGACATTTGTGGTGCGTCTTTCCTCCCATAAAAATGTAGAAAGGGGGAAGGCAAAAAAACAAAAACAAAAAAAGCAACAACACACACACACCCCAAACCACAAATACAGCACACAATCACACTTGCAGAATTTTAAAATGAAGCTACAAAATAAAGTCCACCCAAAGACAAAAAGAAAAAAAATACATACAAAAATCTTTCAAAAACACATTTAGTAAAACGTGCAGTAGCTACAGAAGCAGTGAAATTGCCAGATGCTAGCACTCATCCATGTAAAAGGAGCTGCAATTATGACTAAAAATAAATACAGGATTCTCAGTCTCCAGAATCTTACTTCTAATTTGCATCAATCTGTACGATGTTATGAGATACCCAGGGATGGGGGAACACACACACAGTCCTACTAGCACTGCTGATGAGCTAGAAAGTTCACTCTGGAGGCAGGGGTAAGCAGCACCACTAGCACCCAGAAAAAGGGAAGAACACATGGAAAACACTGCGTAGTTTTGTGTTTATTTGCCCAGGAAGTTTTGTAGTCACCATAGCCTGAGATAAGCAGACATTTACTGCCAAGACCTAAGGGGAAGCTCCTCCTGGTCCCTGTTCTTCCACCCCTTTTCTTGGGCACAATCAACAAACCAATCCAGGGAGAAACAGCTTTGCCCCTGGGCTGATTTCCAGCAGGAGCAGCTGCCTGTGCAGCCAGCGCCGGCCGTTGCTCAGGCCCCAGCTCACAGCAGTCACAGACTGCAGCTTCATCTGCTCTTAACTCTGCTTTTCTATGTGCAAACTCAGAAAAACGCCACCAATTCCCCTCAATAAGAAGAAAAAAAAAAAAAATAAAGAATATTGGTACTTAAAACCAGGTGTATCAGAGCAAACGTAGCAGAAATGCAGCCACTGGAATCTCCAGCATCAGGGCTCACAGGTCTGTAGGTAGCTGCTGTGTTGGAGAACTTGCCTGTTGCATGACGAGCCCCATACTCATTACAGCAGTGATCTTAGCCAGATCCCATGCAATCACAACGAATTGAATTTCTTTCCAATTTCTCAGGCTCTTCTGCAAATTTAAGCTACACAGTTATACCCATTAGGGCACGGAGTCAGGCGCAGCATAGAAAGAAGGTAATTTATCCAGAGGGTGGTGACACACAGCGGGGCCTTGGCCACGGACCGAGCTGGAGGAGGGCCAGCGATGAAATGGAGATGATGGCAGAGCCAGTCCCATTAGAGCAGCAGAACATCTTAATTAATTAATTACACATTAATTACAAAACACTGTAAAAAAGTAAAACTGAAAGAATTCTACCCCAGTGGAAAAGTCACCTTTATCTTTTCACTGCAAATCTTTCTTTTTTTCCTCTCCCCAGGAGAAAGGAAGTTCTTTCAAACTATGAACTTGCTGTTTCTCCCAAGCAGCTGTAACACAGACGAATAGCTGCGCTCTACTTTTACGTTCCCCAGAAGAGCCTCATGCAAAGGACAAAACTTCAATGTTAATTCTATCACAGTCTCATACTCATGGCAGAAATAAGGCCTGGCCAAGAACTTTCTGACTCAGTTTTCTAAACTAAGCACAAAAGCCCATTTGTCAAAAAGTTTTCATAGAAAGGCACAGAAGTCTTTTAGAAAGATTACCAAGGTTAGGACCAAGACCGAGGGATGCTCTGCCCCATTCAGCCGCGTGCTCGGTGAGCAGGGCAGGGTTTGGAGGATCCAAGCTCGGGTTCATGCTGTGTGTGCCGTGTGTGCCGGCGAGGCGGGAGCGAGCGCTCCCCAAGGGCTCTTACACAGAGGCTGCACCAAACCCTCCGCGCAGCCCGGCCTCGCGAGGCTGCTCAGGTAACTAAACACAAGATTATTTTTATTACAGCAATTTCAGTAATATAAAGCATACATAATCTCTTATAATATTTGTCTAGAGGATTTCTCTGGTCAAATATTTCTTTAGAGCTGTTGCCTACAGTAAATAAATTATAGCCACTTTATTTTTCCGTCAGGAGGCATGCGGCTGCTCCCTGTGTTCCCGGGTGTAGAACAGACACACACAGCATTATCTGGGCCTCTCTAACCTTTTAGCAGTGAATTAGCTGTTTTAATCCACTTAGATGGAGAATAAAACATTCCAACTGTTAAGACAGAGGTGGAAACAAAAGCCAAAACACTGTCAGTGAAGCACTGGACAGACAGCACATCTCCATGCACAGCCTCACAACATAATCTGAAAAAGCATTTGGTGTAAAAATTGAGTTTAATTGGCAGCCGAAAGAAACATATAAGATAGAAGATAAATATTCTCAGATACATTTATTGACTTTAAATCCTTTTTAATAAATACTTTCTCCATTTCTTCCTCTATTTGGTAACTAGAGGCCAGTTCTTCTTCTCACACACAGTTTTCAATCACACTGATCTCATCAAGCGTTCCTGGCTGCAGGGGGAACAGAATCACCGCCTGCTTTCAGGGCAACAGAAGAATAAGCTAAGAGCTGGTAACTGCATCTTTTACTTACACTGCCATAGGGTATCCTTCAGTTAGGGCTAAAAATGCTGAGAATTCCATCACACAAACATATAAATATATACAATAAGTAAGTTTCATGACATTTGACTACTTGCTGTCATCTTTTCTTTTTAAGAAATTCCTTCACAGAGACCCTATACTCTTAGGAGGTGGGAACTCATTAGCAGTACCTTTAGGAGAAGGGTACTCCCAGCATCTTAAACATTTTGAAGCTCATTTTGAAGTAGATCTATAAACATGCATGCGCACACACACACACACACAAAACATAAAACCAGAATGATACATGAAACATCTTCCACAAAGACTAACCTGTGATGATAAGACATTCATTGTGATCCAAGACTTCAGTGATGAGCCTAGATACAATCAGTTCTGGGTTAATTAAAAAGCGAATTTCTTCTTGTACTAGTCCTGCCCCAGTGACACCACCTCCAACAAAACGGTTTGCAAAATCAACCTAACAAAAAATATTCAGGAAGATTATAAGTAAACACTGTAATATCCTTTCATTTATCTAAGTAAATAGAGTCCCATACGTAGTTCAATACCATTCTGCTGTAGTTTAGTTTAGCTACTATTACTTAAAAATAAAAGCAACAGGACAGTGCTTTTCATTTGTCCTTTCCTTCTTCTGAGACAATGTAAAATTAGAAAATGGAGATACTATAAAGCAAAACAGAGTTGCATCTCAAATGCCCTAGATATAAGCTTTTGTTGTTGTTGTTGTTTTTAAATGAAGAGCATGTAGTGAGGACTTATTTCAATAAATGCAAAAAAAAGGAAACAGCAAACTACAATGTTATCCTCTTGAATTTTACAGACTCTAACCAACTATCCTTTAACAAGCTTCTGCCCCGGAAGGGTGTTCACCCCTTCAAGAACAGAACAAGCTGTTCACCCTGAAGCATTTTTGCCCTCGTATCAGTGTTCTGTACCTGGAAATAATTTTTTATGAATTCTGCTTGAAATGCACTTGTACAAGGCAAGTCATTTTGATCATTAAAGTTCCTGCCCAAAAGAAAGCAGCTCAGGATTAGCTTTTGCAGCAACAATACATATTTTAAAAGTGATTAGAGAGTAATGATGACAACAATAAATGTTACCCACCATTCAGGGCCCCCCAAATGCCTCTGCAGTCCCTCATTACTCTTAAGGACACAGCTGAGCCTCCCCCAGCACCCTCTATCTCCAGGCAAAGGAGCCATAGCACTATGGGATGCAGGGCCATTTCCAGCCTTGTCCTGTCCTCTGCGGATCCCAACCTGCTGACCAGACTCCAGCTCCGACCCCAAGGAAGTGACTCATCACCTCCCGCCTATCCCGAGAGACGCTGTCACCACTGTGACCGAGCCTGGCAGGGACAGTGCCAGCCAGCCCGGCTGCTGGCCCTTCACCTGCGGCCTCTCCCTGCGGGAGCAGCCCCGCTCGTCCTGCTCCCTGCTGCAAGGAGGCTCCTCCGCTGCACCTGGACACTTGCTTTGCTTGATAAGGCTTGGAGGAGCTGGGAGGGAAAATACTCCTCCCTTGGCAATATTTATTTCTACTGAGCGCTACTGAAATGCAAAAGCACATGCAAGGGCATAATTTAAACTCCTCTTTCCTTTGAAGTTAGAGATAGCTGGATTAGGGGGCAGGAGAAAAAGGAATACTGCTGAGCAATTGCTGAGTTTATAATGATTTTGGTGTGTTCTGGCTGCTTAGTTTTATAAGACCATGAGATATTTTAAAGCTTAGGAAAAATACTGAACAAAACACCTGTGAGTGATGGTATCACTTGAGAGAGACCTCACAGTGATCAAACAGTGAGCACTTCAAGTTCAGGATTTCCCTGCTACTCCTGAGCAATTTTTGACCTATGCTGCTTGGGTGTCAACCCGGATACTTAAGCAACTTACTATGCTATTATTTGTCCTGCAGAAATACCTACAGAGCCCCCCATTGCCCCGACTGCTCTACAGGCACAAAGCACAACTGACAGTCCTTGTGAAAAATGTCTGTTTTCAGCCAAAACATATAAAGCAAGTAACAACAATAGAAAAGGGAAAGATAAAAGATTACAAAAACAAGTTCAAACTTATGAAGAGGATTTCTTCCATTATTTACACAATAACTATCTTGGTAGAAAAATTTAACTTTCTGCTATTCTCTGGAAGCTGCCTTTTTCAGAAAAAGCTCTCTAAATTTTCTCACCTCCCCTTACACTGCATCACACATTCCCAGCTAAGAAGTTCTTAACCTGTGGGTTTTTTTTTTTTTTTTGAATTTAACTCTGGAAGACAAACTTTAACTAATTGTGAAATTCAAACATGTACCTTGCCATATACATATGGACAGGATGTCCTCCTTATCAATCTGTTTTATAGCTGACTGGTTTCCCCAGACTGAAACAGTGGTGCTGGCAACAGCAAAAAAAGTCTTTTGAACTATTGAACTGGTCACCAACTGGGGCACAGGAATCATTTAAAAATAAATACATAAATAAAAATCTTGACAGCTCAGGATCATAGTCAGAAACTTGCAGCTTGTCAATCTTTGATCCTGGTTGAACCACGAGACCTGAAACTGTCTATGCCTTGTTCTTTCTGTCAGCTCGTTGTGTAACAGGTACATCCACAAAACTAAATGAACTTGGGAACTTTGTAATAAGCCTGTTGTTTTGTTTTGACACATAATATCATTTAAATGACTGAGGATTAATGCATAACTTGAAGCTG